>WWET01001886.1:236417-250226 GCA_011038615.1 Limnodynastes dumerilii | reverse complement strand
TAACAGCACCTCAGATTAGAGCCCACATAAAGGATCGTATTCAGAGTGCCGTGAATGCGCGAGGCGGAATCGCGCAAGCTAATTTAAATGTCGTAAAAAATTAACCCCATCCCCCGCCTGCCCCGGCGCCAGGGATAAATAATAAATACAATAATAATAATAAGAAATAAAATAAAAAATAAAGTACGGCGTGACAGGGCATTTTGCCGAAAGTAGAACTACAAGCGCAAGCATGCCAATGACAGGTCAGTTCACGACAGGGCATGCTTGCGCTAGTAGAACTATTATTGGCAGTATGCCCTGCTACGACAAATAACATGGCATGGCCATTACTTACAATACCCAAAAATACTCTGCCCGCATAAAAAATACATTAAATATGCCCACATATGCCCCCCACCACCAAAAAATAAAGAAAATGTCACACATCCCTGTGCCCTTCATTAAAAAAAAAATACTGCGCCCACATAATTCAATTATTAATCATGCCCAAATGTGCACCAAAATAAAATAAAAAAATATTATAAGTCCAAGATCCCTGACCCTTTGCAAAAAATTATAAAAAAAAAAAATACTTACCTGCTCTGAGGGGGGTCCAGTCTTGTAAGCCTTTAATCCTGGGGGTGTCCTTGGCAACAACGAAAAAAAACCCTATAGAGACGACGCACACTATGTCCTGTACTGTCACTGGGGTATATTAATACACTCTGCCAGGGTGGGAATCTTTGGAAATATCACAATGTAAATCGTTATTTCATTTAAAAACCATTGAATGAGAAAGTGTGTCCAACTTTACCTGCTTAGGGTTTTTCCACCACCTCTCCCACTCGTCCGTATAATTGGCTGTAATGGAAATATATCCGATTGGAGCATCAAACCAGACATAAAATACCTGTAAAACACAAATGCATTAGTCCCGGCTTCTCTGAAGCTCTGCTGAGTTATTCAGGTAATAGGACTGTATTCACCTTGTCTGTGAATCCTTCCAGCGGCACAGGGGTCCCCCACTTCAGATCCCTAGTGATACATCTTGGTTTCAAACCATCACGGATCCAGGAGCGGGTTATATATCGAGCATTCGCTGTCCAGTCTCCATCGGCAAAGCTCTGTTCCAACCACTTCTCCAAACGCTCTTCTAGCTGTGAAGGAAACTTATCATTACCCCCGATATCCCAATGGCTAAGAGAAGCACTGACTTTCACATTCAGCAGAAGGTATAAGCCATCTAGGATCATTCATGACACAGTGGATGTTATGAAAAAAGAAACTTAAAGGGCCCAAACATGTTCTGTTCTTAGGCCAGGTCAGATTTGTCACATCAAAGGACCTGATCCAGAGTTAGGGGTCATATTCACAGATCCGTTTTTGCGTGGAGTTCCGTGCGTATTTTTACGCTCAGAGTAACTGCGCATGCGTGTCAACTTTATTTACACTAATTACATTTTAAGTCCATTAGGCACGTACGTGTGATTCACACTTGGGGACATACATACGTAGGGGGCGTGGTTACAAAGTTACTTTAAAGTGGGTGGTGGGGCATTTAAATGACCAGTTGAGGGCTACATACATAACAGTAGTAAGCTACATACGCACGTACGTATTATACGCACGGAAACGCTATCATAAAGATAAGGGTGCTCTAAGGTGGTGGAAGTCTAAGTAAAGTCGTCCGTGTGAAGGGAGTGTCATGGGCGGTGGCTTGCAACGTACGTGCGTGTAATTGCGTACCTAGACCTAGCGGATCTGTGAATACGGCCCTAAATCTGTATGTTAGTCTCTGTTGCATTGTATGGATTTTGGTATCAAAACATCCCCCTGCTTTCCCATGTGCGGATCCCTGGCCAGGGCCCTACTTTTAGTACTTTTAGTATTCCGCACGTATGTAAAGCCCTTATTGTAAAATGTAAATTCCACTGCCCACCCAATATGCATATATCACGTACGCATGGTGAGTGGGCCAGCCACCTGCGCAAAGATAAGTCACCACTGAGCGCAGCATCGGGTGGCTATGTTCTGTTGCGTAGGTACTGCGCTTGCAGAGTAGCTATTCAGAGCTGACCTATGTAAGTCTGCTCATTTTCTCAATTATAGATCCAGCCCAATGTTATTTAAGTCTAGACATGACAAGAACCACTTATCACACTATAGGAAAGGCACATCGTTCCAAAACTACATATACTCTGCAGATAGAAGCATCATATGTACAAAATATTTTACACCTCTATAGCTTACTATGTACTGCTGCAATGTAGCCCCTGAAAATATAAAATCAACTCCTTGGCATTAAAAAAACAGGGGATGTGGTGTTCCACTATTTATGCACCATTATTGGGAGAATCTGTGATGCTGCTTTATATTAAGCAACATGCAGTAGAACCGTCACATGTACAGAAGAGCATCTTCTGAACACCATTGATGGAACTCGCTTCTGCTTATCTGATTATATTCCCATAACCAAAAGAAAAAGGCGGCACACCTTAGGCAGGTCCAAAAAGAGATGCTGGGACGATTTAATTACAGGAGATTGCTTGCAGACTTTACACTGTGGTCTCTGTAACAAAATAGAGAAGGTAAAAATCAAATACAATATGGATTTTTCAGAAGTTACTATGCAATCAGCTGCACATTATTTAAGGTAGATTTGCTGGCTGGTGGCTTTTCAGAAGCACTATGGGGTCTATTTATAAATATCATTTTAATGCGACATTGCCAGTTTTGAGGCAACAACTAGCACTATCGCATAAAAATGAAGAGGAGGATATTTACAAAATGCCGGAGCGGAGTTTTACACTCAGCTCCCGACGTAAGACTAACGCCAGCCTGAGCTGGGTAAGTATTCCAGCGATGTCCCCATATACCCCTCTTTTCCTCCCCTAATAGCTGTTACTAGGGGGAGGAAAAGGGGGTATGTATATGTATGGGGAGACCGCTGGAATGAATAAGCATAATCAGTTGAAAAAAATAAAAAAAATAAAAAAAAATTGAAGAAAAAAAAACAAACAAAAAAGTAAATTGTAAGCACTCACCTGTCCGGGCGACCCGTCGGACTGCAGATGTCCAAGTCCCGGCATGAATACACTGCGCATATGCGGTACTTAGAAGTCTGAGAAGTCCTGCGATGACCTGAAGATCATGGCGGGACCTCGCAGGGTCAGTATTTGTAAATACTGAGCACAAAGCTGCCATGCTCGCTGTGAAGCTCTATATAAATAGACCCCATAGTTTTACATTTTTTCTGTATTTATTTGTTTTTTTAGGTCCAAATTAGTACATACACCACACAGTATCCATGCTCTTTAGAATGGGCAGCAGGACATTTACATTTCACATACACAAATATATTGACAAGTACCTTTAGCTCTATGGCGTTGATTAGCTTGCCACATTTGTCACACTGGTCCCCTCTGGCCTCCTCATAGTTGCAGAAGGGGCAGATGCCTTCCACAAACCGATCTGCCAGGAGCCTCGGACAGTTCTCGCACCGGAGCTGCTCCACAGTGTCTTTCAGCAGGTAGTCTCTCTCCAGCAGCCGATGGAAGATGTCCTGAGCAATACTGAAAATCAAGCCGTGATCAAGATGAGAAGCGGGAGCTTCATTGCAAAAGGGCTTCATCACACAACAGAACTGCCTATTAAAGTTCAGGGTCCAGATTCACATTACGTAGTCTTCGCCTTACGTACGTTGTTTTAAGAATTGAGCTACTACGCATGTGTAGTAGCCTATTTACACTATCTACGTACCATTTCTGTACGTAGATTGGGTAAGCGCTGTCTAAAGACCAAGGATACACAATCTACGTACAGAAATGATACGTAGATAGCGTAAATAGGCTACGATGCATGCGTAGTAGCTCATTGCGTATGTAAGACGAAAACTACGTGACTGTGAATCCGAAAACTACGTGACTGTGAATCCGGACCCAGATCACCTATCCCCAAAAGAAGAAGAATCCCCAAGCACTAAAAGACCATCAGAACAGGGAGCAGGGGGTACTGTATGACCTACACAGTCTGCTGCTCTGTTGTAGTTCTGCCAAAATAGTCAAAGGAGATGTTGAACCAGTTGTAAATATGAGCGTGGACGGCGTTGTACTTGTCACAGATCTGCCTTGGGGTCATCCCTTCCTCCATTGCTTTGGTTTCTGTGGCCGTGCCATATTCGTCTGTTCCACACACATACAGCGTGTTCCAGTTTCTCAGACGGCAGTACCTGAGGAAGAGGAAACTGTGGTCAGTAGATGTTTAAACCAAAAAATGGGCTACAAGAAATCCCTCAGCATTCGGTAGTTTTATTAAATACACATCAATTATAAGAACAGCCGGTAGGAACATTAAAACAAATAAACAAAATTCTGTTAACATTTATGGAACCTCCAGCATTATGCAATTTTTAGAGAACACAGTATGTGAGATAATAACCGAGTAGGATTGTGTAATTTGGGAAGCAGGAAACATTATTACTTATACANATGAGCAGAACCAGCATCTTTAAAAGACTTTTAGCTGGGTTGCACATTTATACGGAGTAATGGCAGGAAATCTATCCCGCTAGGGGACTTGTACTGTGCTTTGCCTGCAAACCTTTCTCCTTTTTATTATCACGTTTGTACATCACTTTTTATATATTTATATCACCGTTTCACCAGATACACGGATTGCATTCATTAGATGCACATTAAACACATTGGACTGGATTCACAACACCGCATTTTTTAGTTACGTGCCTAGACATCTGTTTTTGGCTACCACGCACATGTAGTAACTATTTTACGCTATCTATGTAGTGTTTCGGTACAGAGATTGTGTGCATGTAGTCTTTAAAGACCGCTTGTACGCAATGAAATGCTATGTAGATAGCGTAAAATAGTTACGACGCATGTGTGGTAGCCAAAAACAGATGTCTAGGCACGTAACAAAAAAATGCGGTGTTGTGAATCCGGTAGCTATATTAGCAACCTTTATATTCAGCAAGATATTTATGGTACATTGTACCCAGATCATTATTTAACCCATCACCAACAGGTTTCTATACTGAACCCTGGGCCTATAAATTAGGAAGGCAGCGCTTTTATTACAGTATGCAATTTTAACTCTCTATACACTTAACCTTCTGATCCCTTGGAACATCAGACGCATACTAATTATCAGCAGCAGCCTTCCCCCTGCAGTGCAACGTACCTCTGAAAACCCTATTATCTATACAGTAATAATTACTCGTCAGCTAGAAATCATTAAGATCTCAGCCTTGCTATATTGCTACACAAGGAAGTACTTTGTCACATTCTATAAATAACAAAAACATAGGATGTTCACGAATGACAAGAGTCCTAATATAGAAAGATTCGGGTATATCTCGCTTACACATCTCACCAACTAGACATACAACATACTAAAGTGTTAAGTTTCTTATATATGAAATTAAAGGTTTGTTTTACTAATAAGAAATGACAGACCACCTGCAGTGTTTTTGCTACATTCTACACCAAGGTAAATTACGTTTTCTGGAACATTACATTAACATCGAAAATGAGAACAATCAAGCAATCAATCTGTGGTAACAGACTATATAATCTTACCTGGCAAAGACGTCAGCGCTCAGTACCGACCCAATGATGTTTCCTAAGTGAGGCACGTTATTCACATAGGGAAGGGCACTGGTAATCAATATGTTCCTCTCACCTTCTAAGGGAAGACTGGAAGTAACAAATGATCAGCATTAGATCTTAACAGATACATTAATGTCTTGAAAACAATGAAAAGAACTATGAAACAATAGAGTGAAGTATTTCTAAACAACACGGTTTCCCATTTTTGTTGAAGTAAACCGAAACTTGATTGACTTTGGAAGAGTGCGTAGTTTCAGAGACTGCGACAGCTAATCATACTAATGTTGGAATGAGGAAGAAAAGTGGAGCAGAAACTCAAAGCATTTAAAAAGCAGCAGATTTATCAAAACTACAATATCAGTTTACAGGAACTGGTTTAAAAACTTGCCCCCAGTGTTAGCGGCAAAAAAAATTAATAAATAAAAGAAACTAAAAGACAAACCAAAAGCTGTGCCAACCATGTAGCAATGTAGTAGGTGCCAACTAGTTCTGCGCTATGGAAAATACTTGGCTTTTAGCGGACAAAGCTTTATTTATATATTGTCATTTAGAGTTCAGCTGGAAAGAGATAGGTCCAGACTTCTGCACACAACGCCAGCGGGGATCGGATAGCGGATGCTTGCTATATCCACACCAGGAACCCTACCTTAAACGTCCCCACTGAAAATAGCAATGGAATGGAAGTCTGAAATACAACCCGATTTCATTGCCATGAGCAAGCACATTTGGCCAACAGGCGTTTTCTGATGAGACTGATCAAAAAATGCACACACTGAGTCAAATTTACTAAGTTGTGGGTTTGTGGAGATGTTGCCCATAGCAACCAATCAGATTTTAGCTGATATTCTCTAGTATGTAAAGAGAAAATAAGAGCTAGAATCTGATTGGTTGCTATGGGCAACATCTCCACTTTTCCAAACCCGCAGCTTAGTAAATCTGGCCCCTTGTGTTAGTCCAGATCCAGAGTGTGTAATTGTTTGAAAGCTATGTCATAGCTGAAGTCGCAGGACTAGCACTTATCTCTTGTTTTCAAAATCCCTCAGTGTAATTTTTTTTGTAGAGGCTTAACCACCCTGTGGCTCTTTGGGTGTTCGGAACCAACCAGTCCCAGCATGCACTGTCAGGTGTCAGCTATGTCTACTTAGGGCAAAGCTGCTGGGACTCAGTTTCTCAAATGGAGAGCCACAGTTTGGCCAGTCCTGTTTTGGTATATGTGATTCATGTAAAGAAAATCGCAGGGAGCACAAAGTAGAGAATTGCAACTAACATAGGATGCTGTCTTTGTCTTGGCCTAGGAGCATCGGCAAGACCCTTTGACCAAGCTTCAGTCGCAGCAGCAATATCCTCCTCAGACAGGGTCTTGGTTGTTGTATCTTCACCCTGACACAGAGGAAAGTAATTAGAGACCAACATTTTTAGAACAGTGTTCAAACCATATGCAGATACCTCAAAACCCAATCAGCTCCCTACCTCTGGCTCATTGCAGATAGAAGTACTGGATGGGACAACAGGTTGCGGCAATTTCTGAAGATAGGATTTAAAAACCATTGGTCCCTTGCCTTTCAGAAGGGATTCAGCAGCTTTTTGACATGATTCAAGTTCAGATATTTTTTTAAACCAATTCTTCAATGATAACTGCTCTTCTATTTATATGTAGAAAAAAGTGTGAAATGTTACTTACAGAAAATAAAAACCTCACCATACATCTCACCACCTAAGGGAGTCTTGGTTATCTCCTACTGTTCTTTTAAATAAAACAACATAAAATAAAGTTGCTTTCTGTTCAAACATAAGAGCCTACAAGCCATTTTTCTAATATTTTCTGACTTTAACTTTAGAAAAATTTACATAGTAACAGTTGATGAAGTTGAAAAAAGGCCCCAGTCCATCAAGTTTAACCTATTAGGGATCGCAGGAGATCCCTATCTTTATTATTGAAATTGATTCAGATGAATCAACCTCCAATCTATTGCAATCTGAAAAAATCCCTGCAGACTCAAGAGGACAATCATATTTTTCCCTGGCTCCACTACTGTCCTGGATATCCTTTTCTGCTAAAAATTTGCCTAACCCTTTCTTAAACATTTCAATTGAATCTGCCATCACAACCTTCCCTGGCAGTGAATTCTATATCCTGACTGCCCTTACTGTAAAGAACCCTTTCCTTTGCTGGTTAGTGGGTAACCTCGTGTCCTGTGTACAGTCTTGGGGTAAAAAGTCCCCATGAAAGTTCTCTGTATTGACCCATGATGTATTTGTATATAGTAATCATATCTCCTCTGAGACGCCTCTTTCCTAAAGTAAACATGTCTAAACTGGCTAGCCTTTCCTCATAGATCAATGACTCCATAACCTTTATCAATTTTGTCGCCCTTCTCTGAGCCTTTCTAGTTCCAAAATGTCTTTTCTTAATGGAGTGGTGCCCAGAACTGAACTCCGTATTCGAGAAGAGGCCTTACCAATGATTTATATAGTGGCAAAATCTTCCCTTGTATCTATGCCCCTTTTTATGCATGCCAAAACGTTACTGGCCCACCGCAGGCGACGCTTGACATTAAGCACTATTGCGAAGTCTATTGTCCGTGAGCACTCCCAAATCCTTCTCTATTAAAGATTCCCCTAAATTGACCCTAATTAATTTATAGATTACATGTGTCAAGATTCTTACCTGCCAAACTAACGCCATCTGTAACGAATGGGTAAATTGCTCCCCAAACCACAATATCGGCAAGAGAAACGGAATCCTAATAAAAAAGAAATAAAAAACCACCACGACCACTTTAAGGTTACTGATGATAATGACACTTTCCGTTACATAGAAATTCATCTGAAACAAACTTTGTGGCATGTAATTGACAAAAGTTATACTTACGCCAACAAGGTATGGTTTCTGTGCAAGACTCTGAGCAATATGGCCCAGTTGTTTTTCTATTGTTGCTAGGGTATCTTCCTTTTTCTTGCCCTGTATCACATGTGCGTACAAGGCTGCAGAGATCACTGGCTAAAAAAACAAACCAGTATTAACCCAAACTACAATAAAACAAAACAAGATAAAAAAAAAATTAATAAAACATACTTGAAGCTCGGTTGCTTCCCACTCCAACCACTGATTACTCAGGTCATCCAGATCCTTCCCAGCTGATAAGAAAAAATACCTGAAAAGAGGAATTATTTTAGTTACAAAAATGTATTTCCTGTCTCAGTTACTCTAACTGTGCGTTTCATTGCCTAAATCCAGTCACAATGAACACTTTGGCACCGGTTTACTTCAAATATAAGTGAGTTTGAAACAGAATCAGGAGAGTTAGAACACAGAAACAGGTGCACAAATACTAACACTACTATTAGTCAATATTATTTATATATTATTATTGTTATATAATTTCTAGTTTATTCACATTGCATTCACTTATCTTATCTATTTATCTTATACATTTCTTAGTCAGTTTTGTAACCACACATTTAAATCCAGACTTTTCTACTTTTCATTATTATTTTATCATTATTACTGTATTATTCCTATTTTCGGATATTAATGTACCTACCACTACTATTGTATTTATACTCTGACTGACATCACTGTATCTCACTGCCCAGGTGCCCTCCACATCTATCACCTTGACCTCTCTGTTTGACATCCTCACATCATGACTTGCAGCTCACATATTCTTAACCCTGCACCCTTTATCACTCCCTCACCAGCTCCCCGTCCGATTCCCATCTTAACCCCACGCCCTCACCCCAATCCTCTTCCCCCTCCACGCTCATCCAACCCTGCCAACCTCATCCACATTTCCACTATCCCCACCATCCCCTTCTTTCCACTCTCCCCACCCTCCCCTTCTCCTGCGCTCTCTGGAACGCAAGATCCATCTGTAACAAGCTCCCAGCCATACATGATCTGTTCATCTCTAACACCTTTAACCTCCTAACTCTCACTGAAACATGGCTCTCCCCCTCTGACACCACCTCACCCGCTGCTCTGGCCTATGGAGGACTCTCCTTCTCCCACTCTCCCAGAGCTGGCGACCGTCATGGTGGCGGCGCCAGCCTGCTCCTCTCTTCCTCATGCACTTTCCGCACTATCCCTCCCTCATCTTCTCTTCCTTTGAGGTCCACGCTATCCGCCTTTTCTGCCCCCTAGTCCTCCACGTTGCTGTAAATTACCGGCCCCCAGGCCCTTGTTCACAGTTGTTTGAGAACTTTGTTGCCTGGGCCACCCACTATCTCTCCTCTGACCTCCCTTCTATTATCTTGGGTGACTTCAACATCCCCGCTGATAACCCCTCCCACTCCAGCACCTCTAAACTGCTATTTCCTCATCCTTTGGCCTGACTTAATGGACCACCTCTCCTACCCACATACAGGGCCACTCCCTTGACCTAGTCTTCACACACCGCTGCACTCTGACTGACTTCTCCATCTCTCCTTTTCCGCTCTCTGACCACCACCTCCTCTCCTTCTCCTTCTCCTGCCTCCCCTCCCCCCAAACCCAAACACATTCTCACCAGACAGATCATCAGCACCCTTGACGTCCCCGCCTTTTCCTCCTCCCTCGACCACCTCCTCTCCCCCGTTACCTCTCTCTCTCTCTCTCCTGCCCCAACCAAGCCGCCTCCCTCTACAATACCACCCTTGACTCTGCCTGTACCCCTTCCTCGCTCTCCCTTCGCCACTCTAACCCCCAGCCATGGCACTCTCAGATCACGCGCTTCCTAAAACACTGCTCCCGCACAGCCAAGCGCCTCTTGCGCAAATCCTGCTCCCTTGCTGACTCCCTTCACTTTAAATTCATCCTTTCCTTTTACTGCTCTGCCCTTGCCCAAGCCAAAAAATTTTCTTCCTATCTCTCATCATCTCCCAAGCATCCAACCCCGTCACCTCTTCGCCACCTTTAACACTGTTCTCTACCCTCCCACGCTTTCCATCCCACCCTCTATCTCTGCTTCCAACTTTGCCTACTACTTCTCATCCAAAATTATCTCTTTCAGAAATTACATCTCCTCCACTCTGCTTCCCCCATCTCTCCCCTACCCCTTCTATGCAGTCATCATGGGTTTTCTTCTTTCCATCCTACGAGTGATAAAAAATTCACTCTCTATTATTATCCTCACCACCCTCAACCTACCCTGTGGACCTTATTCCCTCACACCTTCTCAAACACCTCTCTCCCACTGCCTGCTCCCATCTAGCCCACCTTTTCAACCTTTCCCTCTCATCTGGTATCTTTCCTTCCTCTTTTAAGTATGCTCTTGTCTCTCCCATTCTCAAAAAACCTAATCTCCCTACATCCCCTCCAGCTACTGACCTATATCCCTTCTCCCCTTTGCCTCAAAACTCCTTGAACGCTTAGTCTACCAACGTCTCTTCAGCTACTTTACTGACAACTCTCTCCTGGATCCCCTCCAATCTAGTTTCCGGCCCCTTCATTCCACTGAGACTGCCCTTACCAAAGTGACCAATGATCTCTTATCTGCCAAATCAAAAGGCCACTATTCCATCCTCATCCTTCTTGATCTGTCAGCTGCTTTTGACACCATTGACCATCCTCTTCTTCTTCAAACCCTCCGCTCTTTTGGTCTCACTGACACTGCTCTCTCCTGGTTCTTCTCCTATTTCTCTGACTGCACCTTCTCTGTTTCTACCCCTAGCTCATCTTCCCATCCCTCTATGCTCCCTGTTGGTGTCCCCCAGGGCTCTGTCCTTGGCCCACTCCTCTTCTCCCTCTACACGTCTTCATTGGGTAACCTCATCAGCACCTTTGGTTTCAACTACCACCTCTATGCTGATGACTCTCAAATCTAACTCTCCTCCCCTGGCCTCAACCCCTCTATTCTGTCTAAGATTTCTGAGTGCCTTGCATCCCTATCCACATGGATGGCCAAACGCTTCCTCAAGCTGAATATGGACAAAGTGGAAATTATTGTTTTTCCTCCCCCTTGGAATTCCTCCCTGCCCTCCATCACGATAACCATTGGTGATACCTCTGTCTCCTCATCCCCTCAAGTTCGCTGCCTAGGTGTCATCCTTGACTCCTCACTTTCCTTTATACCACACATCTCTCATTCTTGTTGTTTCCACCTCCGCAATATTGCACGCATCAGTCCCTTCCTCACCAATGAAACTACTAAAACCCTTATCCACTCTTTAGTCATATCACGCCTTGACTACTGTAACCTCCTCCTCATAGGTCTCCCGCTCACCCGTCTTGCCCCCCTTCAATCTATACTCAATGCTGCTTCCAGGCTCATCTTCCTCTCACACCACTCTACCTCAGCCTCTCCTTTATGTCAAACCCTCCACTGGCTTCCTGTCCACTTCAGACCTCTCTTTAAACTCCTTACCCTCACCTTTAAGGCCATCTCCTCATCCACTGCTCCCTACCTCTCTTCCCTCATCAACATGCACACCTCTTCCCGCCCTCTCTGTTCTGCTAACCAGCACTGTCTGACTTCTTTACTGATCACCACATCTCACGCCCATATCCAGGACTTCTCCCGTGCTGCACCTCTACACTGGAATGACCTTCCTTCTTCAGTCAGACTCTCCCCCACATTGCAGGTCTTCAAGCGTTCACTCAAAACGCACCTGTTCAGGCTAGCCTACCCCTCCTCCACTTAACATCCACACTGCATCCTTCATCTATCCCTTCTCTTCCTTCCTACTCTCCTCCGCTCACACCAGCAGTCCACTTCCTTTCCTTTTCTTATATCTTCTGTAAGTTCTTCCATCCCACATAGTGTGTTAGCTCGCATGAGAAGGGTCCTCCATCCTAGTGTTGTTCCTTCCTCCTCCACTCCCTCCTCACTTTGTACCCTCTTGTCCCCCTCTGCTACCCTTTTACCCAATCCCCACCTGGTGGCTCCCTCTCAACCTCTCACTGTGCTCTATCCTCTGCTACCTGATCTTCCAAGCTTGACACCTCGCATTTTGCCTTGTGTTCTGCGCTTGCTCCACTTTGTTTTTCTGTGATATTATTATAGTCATATTGTATTTAATATATACTTATACTGTACATCCCTACCCTGTATGTCTTACTGTATTTTGTACGGCACTGCGGACACCTTGTGACGCCTTATAAATAAACGATAATAATAATAATAAAAATATTTAGAAGGTACTTTACATTATATACATTGATAAAAAGTAGACTGTACAGTGTATATTATATGGACAAGCAGAGAAACACCTGCTTTAGGTATACATATTAAGTTTTACCTATAAATTGCTTGTAATTTCAGATATTTACACTAGTGTAATTATTGGTCCGATTATTCACTTATAGGGGGATTGAACCAATAATTGCTACAGTGTGTAGACAAGATTTTTTTTTTTTTTTACATTACTGCAATAGAATTGTCTTAAAACACTTGGGTCACATAATTTTATATTTTTTCCTTTGTAAGATATGGGTGTGTGTCCCCGCTAAGAACGGCCCTATTTAGATAGGGCCATTCTCTCCCAACCAGTTTAGAACTGGCTGGGATATCGATTGCTTTTGCCTCGCCAAGGCATAGCAATCGATCTCCGGAGCACCGAACACAGTGCTCCAAAAGGTAAGTTAAATAACTACCATACCCTAACCCCTAATTCTAACCCTAACCCTCCCCCTCCCGCAGCCTAACCCTAATACTCCCTTCTGTATAGCCTAACCCTAAGACCACCCATCCCCACAGCCTGACCCTCCCCTTCTATGGCCCTAACCCTAGGACCCCCCTTCCTAACACTCAAAGTTACCAGAGAGGTTACTCACCTCTCCGGAGCTGTCAGATGTGTGTGCAGTGGGACCTCTGTGAAAATGAATGGATGAGAATGCCGATTGGCGCAGTCACCCATTCATAAAAAATAAAAAAAATTCTAAAAAGGCCTCCTATTCGAAATAGAGACAGCCGAAAAGTAACTTTTGGCTGTCTCTATTTTGGAAAGGAGGCCATACTTTTTTTATTGGAACAAACATGAAAATACCAACATAGCAGAATAATAATAACAACACCGAATATGATCCAGACCCTGCATGCTTTCTGTATGTGCGAGAGGGGCGTGAAATCCCCCTGCCACTCCCCTCTCTCGTGCGGGCTTTATGGCAGTTATGCTGCCATAAGCCTGACGTAACTTAAACCGCTGATCCGTGCGTATCCCCAAAACCCAGCACCTACTGTACAATTACCATCCCCAAATTCATCTTTCGTAATTTGTGCGGGCG
>WWET01001886.1:203189-213344 GCA_011038615.1 Limnodynastes dumerilii | reverse complement strand
CAGGCAGCTAAGACTGGTTTGTTAGGGTAACTTAATAAGTGGATTGCAGGTACAGTATACAGCCTCATATAACCCTTCTATCAATTATATGTCATGGGAAAACTAAGGGATTCATATAGCTACAATCCTGGTTTTGTGACAGCCTTCAAACATACTCTAGCACAATTATCAACATTCTCCAGTAATGCAGTTCTAGTATTTACTTTGTGGATATCTGCTAATGATGCTTTGCTAGTGATAAGTCAAATTACTTAATGTTGAATTGTCAGTGTAAAAGAGGAGGTAATGTGTGCATGCTAATAAATGACCTCTAAAATTTGTATTATTTTACTAAAATTTTTCTAGTGTAATTTTAATTGTCTACTGCTACTGGTGTCTTTATTATGTCACAAAGAATAATCTGCCTTATTAAAGCATCTTCACATACAGTGTCTGAAACAAATTAAATGCATATATCATGTGTTAAAGCTAAAGCAGAAAATTCTAAATTTATCCTTAAAAATATGAAAGATAAAATAGAGAACATATGTACAAAAATATAATTTATTAACTTGTCAAAGTTTCATATGTTAGTGGATAGTTCATAAACAACAGATGATAAATATTGTCCAATATTTACAAACTTTGAATTTCATATGAAGGTTCCTAAAGTGAAAATATCTCCAGATGACTGTATCTGAAGATCCTTTTCAGCATAAATTACTGACAACATTAATTACTAGAAACATCAATTGCTAATTTAATGATGCTATTTTAATAATAAATTGATCTGCATTCCCCTTTCATAATTACGGCCAGCGTAGCTCTGGTGCACTCCCCCGACACTCCCCCTGTGGCTGGCGCAATTACCCACTGTTACGCCACTGTTACACTACCTTAACTTCAGCCACAGGATCGTAAGTGCCTAACCCAGCCCAACCTTCCTAATTCACCTCCCTCCCCCCGCCTACCTTCCGAAACTACAGCGTAGTTACAACGCAGCACGCCCCTTTGTCCGTAACTACGTTGTAGTTACGGACGCCAGATTCGCCATATTACTAGTATACATTGTAAATCTGAATATAGACTGTATGTAATTCATTTTTTTCTGGGGTAAAATGCCTCATCTCTTGGTTTCTCTGTTCCTCATTTAAAACTCCTCCTTAATAATTGCTGACAAATTCAATAGTTTTAAAAAACAGTCGGCATATTTAATTTATCTAGATAATATTTCTGCCTTCTCTCACAAAGATAAAACTGCTTTATAAAAAGTTACACCGGGTCTGCAATCACAAAAAGCCAAGTAGAAGATGAAGGTGAATTAAATGCAGGGTGTGGAGCATGATCTTGAAAGCACAAGAGAAGCAAAGAGACATCATTACAGACAGGAAGTGGTGATGATTGTCATTTCACAGAACCCTATCGGTCTTATACACAGAGTGTTCTTTCCCCTTCGTGCCTGGTGGTGAGATCTGCTGTGAAGAAGCCAGAGGCACACAGACTGCACTGTCCCTTGGCTGCATTTTTGTTACGCTCTTCAGAAAGCCCAGCTATGAGGACCATCTGTTGTGCCAACAAGTAATATTTCCTCTCTACTCATTCATCATTATTTGGTAAGTCACTGTCATATACAAGTATATGTGATGCGGAAGGTATCTTTAAATATTTGTTGTTGCTTATTAAGTAAAAGTAGTGATCATTGTTCTAGAAGCCCAATCACTCAATATACCCCATAAGGATGAGATGTGTTTGTGATAACTGTAGATCTTACTCCTTTGTGCCGCTCTTTTATTTTAGATGGGATATGCTGCTTAGTGGTCTGTAAGTTGTTTCCTTCCTTGAAACATAGTTGAACTGTCAGATGTAAAGATAGGTTCAAGTTTGACTGTTTTAAGATGATACGCACAACTATTACAGCTGATAAGGTCAAATTATATCAAGACTAGAAAGATATGGTATATTATAACCCAAGAACAGCAAAGCTGAAATTGTAATTATGTTTATGTCACAGATATAGGAGTCAAATCTAAAATTATCTATTATTTTTATAATGCTAACAATGTCATAACAATTGTAAGAACGTGACCTTTTTTTATTATTATGCTTTAGAAAAGAATTAACAGAGCTCTACTTCTAACATTAAACCAGTAAAGCATGCTCAGAGAACGAGGGGTTGAAGCCTTACTAACTGAAAAGATCATGGGTTTATACTTCTGTCAGTGCTATCGCAGTGCCAGAAATAAGTATTATTATGAGGATAGTTAAAATCTGAATCTTTTTCTTAGTTTTTTTTTAGGCTGCCTTTAAATATGTAGACAGTTGTCAACTCTCCAAGTCAGGCTTTATGACAGAAAGAGAGCGAAGAGTTAAGTCGGCTGGATTTTCTCATAGCTTTAAACAATGCTCTTTCTATGTGTTAGATTTCATGCTTGAATGTAGTGGGACACTGCTGGATGTAATTATATGCTTAGAGGAAAGTATTTTGGGGTATTATGTGTGTAGGTCATTGTTATGTGGCGATAAACATAAGGGAAGTTATTGTTATATGAAACTAAATATTGAATCTGCTATTCAGAGCTAAAAAGAATGAGATTATCCAAATATAACGTCAAAATGTAAAACTTGTAACTTACAAAAAGTTTTGCAATTGTCCCAACTAACTCATCACATGTTACTTTGGGCCATTGTGCTGCTAATGGGCACTTATCTGTGCTAAATCTTAGACTAAATCTAGGGTCAAAATAGGGTCTAGTTCTGTATGGTTTAAAAAAATTGGGCAGACTGGATAGGTCAAGTGGCTCTACCATCATATGTTACTATGATAAGGATTGGAATGAGACTGGGTGGGCTGGGTTGAGTTTGCAAATGGGTGTTCCCTCTCTGTGTACCAATCCAGATCCCTGGCTGTCATATACACACATAGTAAGGCCCCATGCTTGTGGAACCCTCAAAATCTCTTTTTCAGGAATCCGATCACATGTTGGCCATATTGTTTGAAGAAAAGACCATAACTACCCAAATATTTATTTATTAACAGGTTTTTATATCAGATTAAGTAGCACCTTACAGAGGTATTACAATATTTTATATTTATATCAGTCTCCACCTCATTGGAGCTACATACTAAAATCCCTAACACATTAGGGTTAATTTATTCAGCTGCCAATAAACCTACTAGTTTTTGGTGTGTGGAAGGAAACCAGAGCACCCAGAGGAAACCCACACAGACACAGGAAGAACATACAAACTCCACACACATAAGGCCTAGTCCAGGAATCGAACTCATGACCTCAGCGTTGAGAGACACAAGTGCTACTCACTGACCTACCGTGCTGCCCATAAGTTATGGCTGCAATAGTATTCACCCCATTATTATTACAGTTACAGATTTCCATAGATGGCATAACTAAAATCTCCTGAGACAATTATGGATACTTGATAGAGAACCAGTTGTATTTGTGTTGCATTTGTTCATTGTATTTGATCTGTGTCATATTTGATCACAGTGGAATGAGACATTGACATCTGATCGGACATCTTTTCATAGTGGATATCATGGACTGACTTGGGTGAGTATCCGCTCTGGGTTCCCGGGGACGTGATAGTGGTGATTCAGTGAGGTAATGGAAGCTTGGACCCTTAATATAGGATTCAATGGGCAAAGGGAATCAGGCTTGACGCGGCTTGACCAGGTATAGATATGAACTGGTGCAGACGTGATGTGGACTGGACCAGGACTGGAACTGGAGCAAGAATTGACTAAACCTGGACTGGACCAGGATTGAAACTGGAGCAAGACTTGACTGAACCTAGACTGGGCCAGGAGTGGAACTGGAGCAAGACTTGACTGAACCTGGACTGGGCCAGGAGCAGAACTGGAGCAAGACTTGACTTGGGCTAGACTAGGTGACTTGAACTGGAACAGGATTAGACTTGACCTGAGCTGGACCAGGTGACATGAACAGGATTGACAGACAAGGTCTTGAGGCAGGAGCAATACGTTGCAGTCTGTTGAACAGGATAAACAGTCTGCAATAGCAGAGGTCTTGAAGCTGGAGCAATACTCTGCAGTCTGTTGAACAGGATAACAGTCTGTAATAGCAAAGGTCTTGAAGCTGGAACAAAACTCTGCAGGTTGTTGAACATGATAGATAGTCTGCAACAGCAGAGGCCTTGAAGCTGGAGCAATACTCTGCAGGCTGTTAAACAGGGTAGACAGCCTGCAGACAGCAGAGGTCTTGAAGCTGGAACAATATACTGCTGGCAAGGGTAATCAGGCTGATTGCTGCAGCTGAGCAGCAGGCTGCAAGCTGATGCCTGAAATCAGAGTTCGCACAAGAAGCAAGACAGGCACCCGGAATGAACAAGTTGTTCTGACACTGAGGACTCAATGCTCTGGGTTTAAATAGAGCGTCCATGACCTGGATAGAACAGACAGGTCACGTGCTTCTCCTAGCTTGCTGCTTCAGATCATGTGCTTCTCCTAGCTTGTTCCTGGTTGGCTGCTGTAGATCATTTGCACAGATCCAAGATGGTAGCGCCCATGCCCTGGAGGACAGCAGCGTTTGGTGCCAGCAATATACAAGGAAGCATGTAGTGGACATCATGGATGGAGCTGCCACTACTGAGAGTAGCACCTCCCTGGAGGCAGCGGGCACACCTGGAGAGAGCCGCTGACAGGCGGCTCTTGACGCGGTATGTCCTGCGTTTTGTGACAGTAGGTGACTAATATCGGGGTTATTTTGGGCTCAAGGTTCCAATTTAAGGTCAAACTGGTAAAGGTAATTGCACATTTTTTGTTATTAAGTCATTCATTAAGATGGTCATATTTATGCAAAATAGTACTGATAGATCCAAACCTACGGGCTAGCTACGTTACAATGCGTAGCGTATTTACGCTTTTGTGATTACTATGCACTCCCCTAGGCACTCCTCTTGGTCGTACGTGCTTTTGCCGTTTTACACTTTGCAAACCCTGCCTTAATTTTTCAAAGCGTAACTCCCGTCGGATGTAATGGCTGCACATACTTACACGCCTAAGCACGTCCATACTGTACCATTTAAATGCCTCACCCCGCCTCTGAAGCGTAATTACGGGTGTCATATGGCTGGAACGCCCCTTCGTTCTTAGTAAGTAAGTAGATAAATACGCTAGCGGACGTAGCTCTGGATCTGGGCCATAGTGATATTTAATCTCATGATATAAAGAAAAGCAGTTATTTATGAAGATTTCTTGTATTTTCATAAATTATAATTTTTTTCCTAGCAATAAAACTGTTTATTTATTGTTATTGAACCGGATCAAGATTTAAGAAATGTGGACGTTTTCCACGTTTCACTACTGCAGATCTGGAACCTTGGGTGCTGGAAGCCTTCCCCATGGCAGGGCAGGGTGACATGCTACGTGTACGCATGATGGGAGGGGGCAGGTGTGGTAATGGTAAAGTAAGGGCTTGGTTTAGGCATATTCCGTGGGGCTGCTGGTAAATATTAAGGTGTGGTCCTGTGATCGCAAGTCCCTTGCGTGTGAGGGGAGTGGCCCTTTCTTGAATCTGGATCCAATCCATTATTAGTATATTTGTGTTATAAATGCCTGACAATAGAAAATAGGTCAGTGCCCCACCTAAAATTTGAAATCATCTGTGACCTTTAATTATCATGTTAATATTTATAATCTTCATTTCAAAGTTTCTAAATTTATACCTTCCAAAATATGCCCTATTGTCACAGCTTGTAACGTATTTACATTTCCCTGATCTTATACCACCATTCGCATGCTTGTAAAACACACAAATAACCTTGAAATTGTGGTTTGTACTGTTGGATTTGTATCATTAAAAAGGTTCAATACAGTTATGCGTATTTTAGTAAAAAAAATGTTACAATGCTGCATACAGCTTGTGTTTGCAAATATGGTTGATGATAACATTTATTTTACTTTTGATTAATGGCTAATGGCTGGGATCTCTTCTACTATACTAGTAGTCACAGGAAAGAGGGTATATAAATATAACCAATCAGGATAAAGTCCCTTTAATAATACTTAAGGGCATGTGTGTTCAGAGCCTTCTTGTGTATCATATCTGCAGGGCCCTATTAACAGTTACGGCCGTCTAGGACACTCAAGCCTAAATAACTAATAAGTCCGAAATAGCAAACCAAAATGACACCACCTTTTATTTCAGTCAGCTTTTTCTCATTTCCACCACAGTTTACTCTTTTAGTCAGCTACATGTTAATTATTTGAAACATTCAAGCTTCAGCCCCTCTCCCCAAGGAACCTTTGGTTGTGCCCCTCCTCCCTAAAGTCATGCACCCTTGGCTGGTTAATTGGGCACTGCATTTCTGTGAGAAATAGGGTAATAAATTATGTGTTGGTAGGGGTTTTGTTAATCGCTGCGAACAGCCATTTTTTATTTACACACAGCCGACATTTAGCTGTCGGAGCACCGAACACGTGGAAAACACTGCCCCAACCCTTTCCCTATAATCTAACCCTAACCCTGCCCCTCCTTAACCCTAACCCTCCCTTCCCTGCAGGCTGACCCTAACCCTCCCTTCCTCGCAGCCTGACCCTAACCCTCACTTCCCCACAGCCTGACCCTAACCCATCCTTCTCCCTAGCCTGACTCTAACCCTCCCTTCTCTATAGCCTAACCCCAAAACCACCCTAACCACAGCCTGACCATAACCATCCCCTTCTATTGCCCTAACCCTAACCCTCCCTTCCTAAGAGCCTAACCCTAACCCTAACCCGTACTAACACTATAAGTCCCCAGAGAGGTTACTAACCTTTCCGGAGGTGTCAGCGGCGGGTCCTGCGAAAATGAATGAGTGAGCATGCCGATCGGCACACTCACCCATTCATAAACAAAATTCTAAAAAGGCTGCTTATTTGAAATAGAGACAGCCGAAAAGGAACTTTCGGCTGTCTTTATTTCTAAAAGCAGCCCATCGCAGTAGGGACTGCAACCGGTTTAAGGGTTAGGCTGCGGAGAGGGGATAGAGCCTAGAAGGGGAGTCTTAGGGTTAGGCTGCAGGAAGGGAGACTTAGGGTTAGGCTGTGTGGAAGGGAGTCTTATGGTTAGGGTACAGGGAAGAAAGAATAAGATTAGGCTGTGGGGAAGGGTGGGTTGAGGTTAGGGTAATGGAAGGGGAGGGTTAGAATAAGAATTAGGATAAGGGTTGGGGAACTTGCAGTGGGGCAGGAAGTTTCTTAGTAGATCCATCTTCAGAAATGCAGTCACGAAAGCGGCCGTTCTGAGCGGCAACCCACTAGAGTGGTCTGTGCAGAAAGATTTTGGTTTTAGCTTCTTAATAACACTACATTCTTATAACTTCATAACTGTTTTGCAACTTACTCAGTGAAGCTTAATAAATTGGAATATCAGTCACTATTAATGATTCATGTACAATGTAATCAGGAAGCCATGAGAGGAACAGTTTGTTAATCATATGCTTTAATAAGGAAGTACAGAAGGACTGTTATAGAGATTAGATTTCTATGATTTAAGAAAACCATAACATGTGACACTAGTTTTGCTATGGAAATACATGTGATGTGATTGCCCTTATACTGTGGAAGAAATTCTCCCATCACCCATCTGGTAAAATGCATAGATGAATACAGGACCGCTATGTAGGAGCTGTTGCTCTTGATAGTGAGATTACTGATTCGCATATATTAAACTTGTTGGCAAATCTGCGAGTGAGTGATTGAAAATCACAAAGTATCAATAATAAATGATCGATGGGAGCTATGAATCATACAAATTGCGATTTATATTGTAAGCTCTATACAAACTATATTGAACTTGCAAATTTGACATGCAAAAAAGGAACGACTTTCTGCTGTTTCTTACCCCTACTATAGTTTCCCAGGGTAACAAGACAAACAAGTGTCTGCAGTTTCCCTGTGGACTTCCTGAAACCTTACACTATTACCAGTGTC
Source organism: Limnodynastes dumerilii (assembly GCA_011038615.1). Lineage (NCBI taxonomy): Eukaryota > Metazoa > Chordata > Amphibia > Anura > Limnodynastidae > Limnodynastes > Limnodynastes dumerilii. The sequence continues at coordinate 205,414 of WWET01001886.1, read as the reverse complement.
TCCATATCATTGTATCCTAATAGTGACCACAAACGTGACTGCAACCTTTGTGTTATTTTTCCTGCTATGTATTGTTGATAATTATGGTCCAGATGGACGTCAGCTGAATAACGCAAGCTGCTATACTGATATCCAGGCGTATGGGCCTGTAATCACAGATCCGTTTTTTAAAAAGTACGCAATTATACGCACGTGCGTAGCAAGGCCACACCCACCAACACACAGGACACTCCCCTCTCCCGCCATTTCTATCGTAAACTTACACCTCCATAGACCGCCCTGATCTTTACATGTGTACTTACGTGCGTATATGTCTCCCGTGCGTGCAATTCTTTATAGCCGCACACTTAGGCGTTCATTTAAATGTCTCCCCCCACCCACTTTCATGTAAATTTTCAAGTACGTATTTTTACCCCGCCCATCCATGCGTATGCGCCCAAGTGAGATTCACATGTCCGAGCCTAAAGCACATACGTTGGTATATTCTACGTAACTTACATATATAGTAATTTACTACGCATGCACAGTTAAAATGTACCTAAAAATACGCACGCAACACGTGAACCTAGTTCCAGATGCCTGGAGATCTGTCCAACAGCTGGTGCATCCCCTCCACCTAAACTCTGTAAGATGGGCAGGGAGGTTACATATTATAGTGTGGGTGGGTTTAAATGCTATGTGCATCTACTGTTTAACTGATCTTGTTGCCTTATTTTGAACTGTGTCACAATACTTCTTCGTCGCAGCAGCCATTTACTGCTGTGATTGATATTATATACCGTATATATATATATATATGTATTCCAGGTAATACATTGGATGTAAACAATTAAATACAGTTGGCCTGAATCTAAAGCCTACAGATATAAACATTAAATTAAAACGCTAACATGCTCCCAGGGAAAAGGTCACTAATCAAGACAACACCTGTCCTGATAAAACAGTCTGTGTGAGGGGTGTAAGATTTAAATGTATTAGACACTTGCAAGAGATATAGAGACATTAGGCTAGATTACTAAACGTCTCAAAATAAAATAACGGAGTTGATGCCCATAGCAACCAATCAGATTCTAGCGGACATTTTTTAATTTGTAACAGGAAAGGGAGAGCTACAATCTGATTGGTTGCTATGGGCAACATCTCCACTTTTCCAAACCCGCAGCTTAGTAAATCTGGCCCACAGACACAACCACTGCCCCGAGACCAGGAGTTAATATACATTTTGTTGCGCATGTAACTCTTGATTTGCTGGCAAAGTTGTATTTAAGAAGTTCTGTTTTTTTTCCATGTAATAAAGTAAAACAGGTGCAGAAACTAAAGGCAAGATACTGCAATATTCTGACCTATTAGGCTCCAGTTATGCTCCACAAGTGAATGTTTTTCACAAGATTATTGTGCAGATCACATGATAAACGAGTGTATGACATGATATGTGTGTAGTGCTATTCTCCAGTGATCATGCAGAATGGGATTGTTTGATTTTTCAAAAGTCTGTTTTACTGATGAGTGTCATAATGGGCCAGATCCATAGCCACGTTTCCATTACGTTTCCTAGCGTAGCGTATTTACTATGCACTCCCCTAGGCGCTCCCTTCAGCCGTAAGTACTTTGGCTGTTTTACGCTTTCCAAATCCTACCTTAACTTTTCAAAGCGTAACTCCTGTCGGCCGTAATGGCTGCATGTACTTACGCGCCTAAGCACGCCCATACTGTACGATTTAAAGGAAACACCCCGCCTCTGAAGTGTAATTACGGGTGTTGTATGGCTGGCACGCCCTTCGTACGTAGTTACGATGATGATACATGACTGGCCCTTACGCTCTGAGTTACGTGGCGTAACAGCTGGCGCGCGCATGCAACGTAAGTACTAATGGGCGCTTTTACGCTTGCAGCTAGCGTAAATTCACTTGTGTACATAGTTCTGGATCTACCCCAATATCTTTACGAAGTGTGTACACTATCCTGATGTCCGGCGTTAGGGACGCGGCGTTGTGGGAGTGGTATGTCTATGATGTCAGGATCTGAGCAAAGGGTTATGGGAGGGAAAATCACAGATCTGATGATAGTGTGCACATGAATCGGTATGCTCATTGTGAATTAACATTTTTGCTTTATTTTATCTCACTCATAGCCTTTCAACCAATGGCAAGGGGGGGGGGTTGTACAGGATAAAGATATGTATTGCATATTGTGTTACTGAGTGTGTGTGTGTGTATATGTACATT
>WWET01001886.1:176981-203107 GCA_011038615.1 Limnodynastes dumerilii | reverse complement strand
CTGCCTGCAGCATTTGAGTTGTAATATATCACATTTTCCCAGAAAAGCTTTGTTGCATTCTTGTGCTACAGTCATTGTCAATTGTCAAAAGTTCTCAGTCATGTCACTAGTTCCCAGTAATTGAATAACCTAAATAATGATATATTTAATTAAGGTTCTCAGTAGGTAAGGTATATACCAATGGTTGTCTTTTGCCATATTAGATAGTGACTTTCCAATGAACTAATTCATTATTTTACCCGGTCATTGCTAGATTGCCTGAGATGTTCTCTGGGCTTTGGACACTGGATGGACGCAGCTGGAGGAGGTTGCACCCAACAGCAAAACCAGTAATCTTGAAGGTACTCAGCAGCCATATATTCAAGGTGCCGGATGGGAGCACAGTTTGTCTAAAAGAAGGGGACATCCTCCTACTGCTGAACAAGCTGGATAAAGATTGGTGGCAGGTCAGAAAAATAGGAGATTACGATAGCACCAAACCATTCCATGTGCCAACCTCCTACATCAATGACCTGATAGCTCAAAGAAATGGGGTGTACAGAAACACAGACAATAAGAGCTTAGGTAATAATCAGCTTTTGTTACTGTTTGATGTGTGTTTTCTATATTGTCAATCTTTAGGAAAAAAATATAAATTTTAGTAAAAAGTATGAAATAATTTAGCAGCTTAATATGTTTATTAAGAATGCCCTAAATGATGGGTCTGCGGATGAATGATGGATATCTTATACATATAGTAGTGGTATATATAAAGTAATTTAAAAATCACAATGGACTGGATTTGGCCTCCGTGCGAGCGGAAAATGGCCGCAAATGGCGATTGCACAAGCTCACATTCAGGGCTTCCAGCCATGAGCTGGATACTTGGGATCTGATGGCGAGAAAGGATGGATTGCCATGTGTAGAGCTTATATGCATGGTGAGATGCTAATCATATAGTAAGTGCTTAATTAAGTCATACAGGGCCGTATTTAGAGATCCGTTTTATTTAAGTACGCAATTATACGCACGGCCGAAGCAAGGAAACACCCACTAACAACCCCGACACTCCCCTCTCCTGGACGTGTGGTCGGACTTATGAGTCCCTAGACCACTCTGTTCTTTCTGTGTGTACTTATGTGCGTATATGTGCTCCATCCGTGCGATTTTTATAACCGCGCCTCCATGCGTTCATTAAAATGCCTCCCCCCACCCACTTTTATGTAAATTTTCCGTGCGTATGTCCCCAAGTGCGATTCACATGTACGTCCGTTAGGCACTTACGTGCATATAGTCGATGTAAACTACGTACATAAAGTTACTATGCATGTGCAGTTGATCCGATCCTAAAAATACGCATGGAACTCCACTCAAAAACGGATCTCTGAATACGGCCCACAATCTTCTTTTACGCACCAGCCTGTGAGGACAATATGTAAGTATTCAGGCAGGATCCTGCTTCAGGAGACCCATACGTTGGAAGGGAGTGGTGTCCCCCCGCACACACAGGACATAGGATCATTTGGTCCATCATTGGACCACCACCGCTGTTGCTGTATTGACCACCGCCTATATGCACGATAGCGTAAGCTGCCATAGTGCCTGCACGAGAGAGGGGAGTGACAGGGAGCGTGCACTTCCCTCTTGCTGTTGGACGGACAGACCTCCGCATGTACCGGTCCTATGTCTGTAATGCCCAAATCAGTTTAGCGGAATTTGACTGAACCTGAACAGACAGCCATGCATGCCAAAGCCTTCATTGGTTATTTTACAGGTGATTTGTTATGTTTCAGCTCATGAGTCTTCAAAGGACTGGGTTTTTGGCAAAGACTAATCTGGCCTTTCTATTCTTGAGGCTTATGGATGGTGTGCACCTTGTGGTGAACCCTCTGTATTTGTTCTTGTGTAGTCTTCTCTTTTGGAAGGCTTGGATAATGATATGACTTACTCCTGGAAGGGTGTTCTTCATTTGGCTATGAAGGGGTTTGTGAAGGGGTTTTACTTTACCATGGAAAGGGTTTTGCACCACTTTCAGGCCTGTTTATAAATACATTGCGAGCAGCTCATATCACAGGTCTTTGTAAGGTCATGAGCACATCTCACAACACGTAAGTGTCCAGATTTCCTACTGACTGCTGGGAGTGCAGGGGGCGTGCACTACCCCGCTATGGGAGCATAACTGACCTATAAAGTCCACACAAGAGAGGGGAGTGACAGGGAAGTTCACTCCCCTTTTCCATGCAGACTGTGCGCATGGAGGTCAGTAACTGGTCAATAGATACCATTGACTACACTAAGCATTATGTAGCCGCTATCCAGTTTAGGATAACCAGCACACTGCTATTACCCAGTAGCTTTAAACTAGTGCAGTTCACGCCCTGGTTTAATAAGGCACATATTGTGTTTCCAGGCACAGTTCAGGTTATGGGTGTGTTATGTGCTTTATATGCACAAACATTTACACATATATTCATTTATTGGCCCATATTTATTTAAGCCACAATAAGCAGTCATTAAATTTAGTTACTTATTTATGTCATTGTTACCAAGGTATGTATGTTTTTATTGTTCCATATGAAAAGACACACATGAGTATAGGTACATTTGCTGTATATTTTTTTTATCTAATTATTGACAGGAAAAACAGCTGCTATATTGGGGCTTGTAAAATCTTCTCAAATCTATTCTGTTTTCCAAGGATGTAATAATTATTTTGTTACTTAACAGGAAACAAACTATTGCATCAATCTCATGATAATCTGCTGGTTTCACCCTTTGGCCCTTCTATGATGGAACAAAAACATTTAATTAACCACAATGGTGAAGATTCTACGCAGCAGAAGCCTGAAACACGGATTTTACCAGACAGTAAGCTAAGAGCACATAAAAAGTCTGCCAGCTTCTCCCTCAGTTCTTCTTGGCATGGACAGTTCCCTAAAATTGAAAAGCAGAAAACCACATTCCAAAAGGTAAGTGGAGAAAATCAATAAAATCCATTAAAATGGTTTATTGTAGTTTATCAATGTGCATCATTGTGGTCAGTCACAAATCTGTTTTCTGTATTTTATACTGGTGACTAGAGTTAGGGTTGTAAATTGTTCTCTAGTGTTACATGAGGGTCACTAATAAAGGTCAGTGGTGTATGACCTTTATTACATTTTTATATATTATATTGGATATAAAGAACTGCACCCATCCTTGACAAACCATATTAACATGGGGTTTCCTACATACAGATGTTGAATCAGTGACTAGATACTTACCTTTAGTATTCTGCACGTGCCTCTGTGTGCGCAGAATACTGCATCATATGTAAGGGTTTAACTAAGCCCTTACTGCATTTAAATGGCCATTCACACCCACCATGCGTACCACTGAGAATTTTTGGGCAGCTGGATTTCGTACGAAGATCCTTTGTACTGTGCATGCACCGCGGTACATAGCTAAAGGCTATTTCCATAGCTGACATACGAAAATAGCCTGATGTTACTAAGCCAGGATTCAGCGCACGGTTTTTATCACCTGTTTCTGCTTCTGACACAATGGTACCAGGGACCACTTGCAGACATAAAGATGCCTAAAATCCTCTATTAGTTACCTATAAACTACATAAATATTTGTTAATGCGGATTAAGTATAATAAATAGCAATATAGTATAATGTATTATATTATATTATATTGTACTGTGTGTGTCAGTTAGGGATTTCCTATTGTGTGTTATGAATCATAGTCTGCTTTTCTTGTTATGACTTCCAGATCTTACTGTCCTGGGTAATTTATCATATAAACAGTATAATACACACATTCATATTTTATTCATTGAAACAGAATCTGTTGAAGTCTTTTTGCTACTCTTTACAGGTACAGGTTGTTTTTTTCATCGTTCTTTTTTCTTTACCTTAAATTTACCTTATTTAAAACATTTTTCCTCAACCTAGTTTTCACTCCTCATTAGGGCCACCAAGAAGATTTCTGGGCCCACGGTACAGCAACTTCTTGTCCCCCTCCCCCATAGTTGATTATTACAGATAAATTTGCCAATAAATGGTAACATGCCGTTAAAGGGGGTGTGCTTAATCTCTTTGAAGTACTGGCTGACAGTGACTATCCTATAGATAAATTTATATAAACATAAAGGTGTAATAAGGCAGACTAAATTCTTGTAATACAAATGTGATCTATTTTATTTCAACTTATCAGAGTTGAATAACCTCTAACATCAATTAGTGTCATCAAGCCCCACCCCCACCCTTGCCTGAGTCGGGTTTGTATTGAGGACATGATCATTTTTAGTTCCAAGCCAAGTTGATGTTTGCACCAGATTGTTTAAAAAAACGATTTTTTTGTGGACTTGCCATGTGGAGGTCCTTTTTAAAGCATATAGTACCATGGTTTTACTTTATTACATATAGGACGACAGACATATCGGACTTGTAGGCATGACAGGATTTTCCTTTGGGTTGACAGGACAGGAGTGCCCTCCTGGGGCAGCTAGGCTGGAGTCCCCCACTGGGGCAATACGTTGGGCAGCAGGCACCGCATATCTTGCTGAGCAGCAGGCACATCTTGGGCAACACTGTGAGTCACCTTGGGCTGGGAAGCGCTGTGAGGCACCTCAAGCTGGGCAGCCCTCACTCTGGTTACTGGAGTACCAACATAAGAAACTGAAGGGCCCAGTGGTCCATGACTAGAGGCTCCTCCTGCGGTTGCGGCACTGGAGGCCCCTTGTAGGTTGCGGCACAGGAGACCCCTCCTGGGGTCCTGGGTCTCCGCACAGGACAGGACTGGAGGTAATGGGTTAGCTCCAGACCCACGTTCCCTTTACATTTCAATGCATAGCATATTTACGCTATCGTAACTACTATGCACTCCCTTAGACACTCCCCTCGGTTCTATGTACTTTTGCCGTTTTCCGCTTTCCAAACCCTACCTTAACTTTTCAAAGTGTAACTACTGTCGGCCGTAATGGCTGCATGTACTTACGCGCCTAAGCACGCTCATACTGTACGATTTAAATGCCTCATCCTGCCTCAGAAGCATAATGACGGGTGTCATATGGATGTCACGCCCCTTCGTCCATAGTTATGCTCTTGATACTAGGATGGTACATTTGTTCAGAGTTACGTGCCGTAACATCTGCCACGCGCATGCGCAGTACCTACAAAATAGCGTTTTTACGTCTACATCTAGCGTAAATACGGATCTGGGCCAATGTCCCAAGCCTGCACAATAGAGACAAAATTGGTGTTTAATGCGCTAATTCCTCTCCTCCAGGGCGAGGGGTGGATGGAAATCACACATTTAGTGCTGGCGAATCTCTATCTGGTCACAGAGGGCTCAGGATATTCAACCAGGACGCCATCAGGGATGTTACGACTGCCTGCCTGAATGAGGAGTCTAACCATGGGACTGGTGTTCACCGAAGCCCCTGATGGTGGGTATGGGCTTGGCTGCGGTCCCATGACAGGTCAAAATATGGGAGACAGCCCCTGAGGAAATCGAGGAGTAGCTGATGGTGACTGAGCAGAGCAGGACAGCTTCTTCAATAAGCCAGGCAAGATAGACAGAACTTGTGCCATTTGGCACGCAGCAGTACCACATCCAAATGTAATGAACTAAACAGATAGACATCACTGGAACCTATGGCAGAAGGAACCCCTGGGTTTTGCTGGCCAAGGTAGGGTATCATAAAGATGGGTTCTCTGGCAGTACTCATACAGTTTCGGTTGGTCATTTTGTTACGAATGGTAGATCACACAACGCAGAAGCTCAGGAACTGGTAAGGTTTATTGCAGGATGACATGGATGGAACAGGAGTGCAACATAAGATATGCAGGTAACGTAGAAATTCCGCACAGATGACAGGTAGTAAACACAAGGATACCGGTAATGCAGAGAGTCCAAATAAGTCCACACTCCACAGGATCACTGTGCAAAAATTTCAAACAAAGTTAACATGGAAACAGCAAACACACATGCAGCTCAGGAGGCAAGTAACCAGAAACAATGACCCACACCTTGCTCTGGAATGATGGGATAGACATATATGCACAGGTGGATAAAGAGCACCTACATGATAAGTCCCAGAGAGAGTGTTCAACAGCAGCCTCTAGGGGCAGGTAGTAGAAATGTTCACAATAGGAAACAATCCAGAACTGCGTCTAGAGGCAAAAGCAGATATAGCAGTCCAGGGGGTAACACAGGCCCTTGTTTTTTTTTAATTCTGTTAGCGAATCCCTTGTTTACCTAGTACTTGCCTACCTTGTCCTCTGCTTGTGTTCTGCTGACGTCCTGTAGTTCCACAATATCCAAAAAGAGGCTGCTGCATACAAATCAGTTTGTAAAGTAATATTACTTACAAACTTACAAACTGATTTGTATGCAGCAGCCTCTTTTTGGATATTGTGGAACTACAGGACGTCAGCAGAACACAAGCAGAGGACAAGGTAGGCAAGTACTAGGTAAACAAGGGATTCGCTAACAGAATTAAAAAAAAACAAGGGCCTGTGTTACCCCCTGGACTGCTATATCTGCTTTTGCCTCTAGACGCAGTTCTGGATTGTTTCCTATTGTGAACATTTCTACTACCTGCCCCTAGAGGCTGCTGTTGAACACTCTCTCTGGGACTTATCATGTAGGTGCTCTTTATCCACCTGTGCATATATGTCTATCCCATCATTCCAGAGCAAGGTGTGGGTCATTGTTTCTGGTTACTTGCCTCCTGAGCTGCATGTGTGTTTGCTGTTTCCATGTTAACTTTGTTTGAAATTTTTGCACAGTGATCCTGTGGAGTGTGGACTTATTTGGACTCTCTGCATTACCGGTATCCTTGTGTTTACTACCTGTCATCTGTGCGGAATTTCTACGTTACCTGCATATCTTATGTTGCACTCCTGTTCCATCCATGTCATCCTGCAATAAACCTTACCAGTTCCTGAGCTTCTGCGTTGTGTGATCTACCATTCGTAACAAAATGACCAACCAAATCTGTATGAGTACTGCCAGAGAACCCATCTTTATGATACCCTACCTTGACCAGCAAAACCCAGGGGTTCCTTCTGCCATAGGTTCCAGTGATGTCTATCTGTTTAGTGCATTACATTTGGATGTGGTACTGCTGCGTGCCAAATGCCACAAGTTCTGTCTATCTTGCCTGGCTTATTGAAGAAGCTGTCCTGCTCTGCTCAGTCACCATCAGCTACTCCTCGATTTCCGCACAGGGGGAGTGTCGGTCAAAATGAACGCCGATACGCTGTGCTTTAGTAAGCACAGCGCATCGGCGTAGGTCTGGATCAGACCCAAGGAGACTAGCAAAACACTGGCTAGGGTGTGGGATGCACCCACCATCCATCTGGAGTTTGTGCAGTGTGATGGACAGCTGCCCAAGTGCAGGACACAGCTCATTCTTCTATGCACATACAATCCATTGGAACAGACCAGGCTGGCACGCTCCTCTCCCTCTCCCTCTGCCAGAGGTTTTGATTGCACTTTATAAACAATCTTCCAGCAGCTGACAGCTTAAAATTGGTCTGTGATCTTTTGATTTGAGCTTTTGGAGCTCATAATATGCAGAATCATTGATGGAAAGATATATTCTGCTTTTTGCATGTTTGTACTGTGTCTATAAGGAGAACCTTTTTACAGGACGCACTGGTAAGATATTTGGTGAAACGGTCTTGATTGTGTGTTTGGAAATATTATCTGCTGAAAATCCCCAGTGTGTACCCTGCTTAAGGTTTCCTTATAATGTGTTAATGAACCGCCACTGATTGTAGTGCATCACAGTGAGGCTGAATTTAGTGGTGACTATAGATGAAGAACAGCCTATGGGCCAGATCCAGACTTAGGCCCGTATTCAGACTTGCGTTTTCTGTGCCTGTCCGTCTGTAAATAAGCGTTTGTAGTTACTGGGTATGCGTAGTAATTTTTGTACGCAATCTACGTAGCGAAACGCTTTGTAAATAGCGTACAAAAATTACTATGCATTCCCAGTAACTACAAACGCTTATTTACAGACGGACAGGCACAGAAATCGCAAGTCTGAATACAGGCCTTAAGTTCACTAAGTACAATCGCGTAGCGTAGTTACGCACTGGTAAGTATAATGCACCCCCCCTCAGGCACTCCCCTTGAATGCACATAATTTAGCTGATTTACGGGTTCCAAACCCTACCTTAACTTCTCCTTGTGTATTTCCGGTCTTCCGTATCGCCTTCTCGTACGTAAGTGCCTAACCCAGCCTATACTGTACAATTTACATGCTTCCCTCCACCTACAATGCGTATTTTCTGCTTGCATAGGGATGACACACCCCATCGAGCATAGTTACGAACAAGTTATGTACAATTAGAGTTACGATGCATAACATCTGCTATATTGTAGCATTCGTACAGACAGCTGTTTCGGCTATCGCCTTCATTTTAGGGGACAGAGCAGCATGTCTCCCATGTCCTCCCATACCTCCCCTGGAGGGCAGGAGCAAGCACTGGATCACTGCTACCACTGTAATCAAAACACATGGATCCTTGACTGTTTCTCAAAGTGGTCTTGCTGGAGTCGGCGTAAACATTTCTCATAAATACTTCAACTTCATAGCTTGTAAATCAGCTCTGCTCCTCCATCATAAAAAGTATAACTGAATGAACCAATCGGAGCGCTAAAGGTTGTCTATGCCCGGCCATGTAAGTTTGACCATATACAGAAGATGCAGTGTTGTTGTGTTAAAACCAGCAGTGTAAAACCAGTTGCAGATGCCAGGCTTTAACAGCTAGTTTTTCTATTCCAGTAATCAGTTCAGAAAAGTAGCATTGTTTCACCTCTCCTTAATTCCCTTCCTCCACCCTCCCTATGGTCCTGCTACGGTTGCATTCGCATAGAATGAGGGATTTCTGAAATAGTGGCATCCGAAAGTTCCTTTTCGGATGTCCCTATTTCGAATACCCCTCCATTTTAGAATTTTTTTTCAGAATGGGTGAGTATGCGATCGGTATACTCACCCATTCCTTTTCGGAAACGCCGCCACTACCGCAGGACCCGCACCACGGGAAAGCTGAGTAACCTCTCCAGGGTTAGAGTCAGGCTGCAGGGAAGGGGGGTTTAGGGTCAGGTTGCAGGAGAGGGAGGGTTAGGGTCAGGTTGCAGGAGAGGTAGAGTTAGGGTCAGGCTGCGGGAGTTGGAGGGTTAGGGTCAGGCTGCAGGGAAGGGAGAATTACGGTCAGACCGCAGGGAGGGGAAGGTTAGGGTTATGGTAATGGAAGGGTTAGAATTAGGGGAAGGGTTGGGGTAGTTTTCAGGCTTACCTTTTCGGAGCACCGTGTTTGGTGCTCCGTTGAACCGATTGCTATGCCTCATCGAGGCATAAGCAATCAAAATCAGCTGGGAGGATATGGCCCTATCGAAATAGGGCCGTTCCTTTCGGGGACCAACACCAGTCCTGCTATTAGCATATCAACTCCTTAGCTTTATTACATATTTACTCTAACCCATGCTCCCTCCCTTTTATATACATACATATTTGTGACGCTATCATGCAGATATAATCCTCATAAATATTACAGAATTTCTAATGATGGCTCCTAACCGCTACGTAGACGGCGTTGCACTATTACTACGCATGCGCAGTTTTGCGAATTTTCTAGGATCTTAAATATACGCTCCTAAGTGCCGTGGAAATCGTATCTCTGAATCAGGCCCATAATCCTCATATATATTACAGAATTTCTAATTATTTTTATATCCTTTACATATGCCATTCATTCCCCAACATACAGTATTTTATTAGATATACCCTCTGTCATCTGTTATCCCTTTATCCCTCATGGTTAAAATACAAAAATACAAATACTACTGGATTCTGTAACTCCTTACAACCTTAGTCAGAGGCCCCGTGCACCATCAAAAAATGGTTCATGTACCCTCAGTGGTACATATATCCAGGACCGGATTAAGGTCTGTGGGGGCCCCTGGGCAACTAAATCGTGGGGGGCCCTTCCTTCAAATTAACATACAGAAAAATTGCCAGCCTTATTGGCTTTTTATGTGTATCCAGTCAGACATATTGCTCCTCCTTCTGTGTCCAGCCAGCCTTATTGCCCCCTCTTTATTTCTGCCCAGTCAGCCATATTTTTCCCTCCTGTTTGTCCAACCAGCCTTATTGCCCCTCCTTCTGTATCCAGTCAGCTTTATACCCCCCTTCTGTGTATTCAATCAGCTTTATGTCCCTTCCTTCTGTGTCCACCCAATCTTATTGACCCCTCTTTGTATGCCGTCAATCTGATTGCCACCTTTATGTGTCCCCATTCCACTTTCTTTTAAAACATTATAATAAACTTACCTTTGCTGCCTCTCCTCCGGCTCTGTCCTCCGCAGTGCGCTCTGAAGAATTGTGACGCTCATGTGAACTTGGCGTGGCCAGGGGACAGGAGCGCTATGTGAATGCTCCCCACCCTTGCTCCTCGGCTACAGTGTAAGAGGATGGATGTCAGTGATTGACATCCTATTAAGCACACTATCGCAGCTGCCGGAATATGACAGCGGCTGCGATACACTGTGCTTAAGAGGAGGATGTCAATCACTGACATCCATCCTCTTTCACTGCAATTTGTGGGGGCCCTATGTGTGTGGGGGCCCCGGGACGACTGCCCCGATTGCCCCATGGATAATCCGGCCCTGCATATATCACTGATTGAGAACCCTTGATCGAAATCAAAAATACAAAGGCAAGAAGGATAGAGCTGCTGTTTTAAATAACTCTCATTGCACAATTGTGCATCAAACTATGTTCCTCTTTTCAGAAGGGGGAACAGGATGTAGCAAGTCGGTAATAGGCTTGTCGTGTAAAGGGTAGAACACAAGTGACAGCTGATCTCAGAACGTTATGCTTTTACAGAGGACATACAGTATGTGACTTGACCATGTAATGACTGAACACTGGTATCAACATGATGACTGTCTGCTCTTCACAGGTAAAATAGAGGCCAGAACATTATACTGATTATTCTTATAATTAAATGTTCAACTGCAAATGATGTCTGATTGTGTTGCCAGGTGTCAGCAGAGTATCAGCAGGCAGTTTTGTATGCCTTCTATTGATGTGAGGAGATTTATTTGAGTCTAGGGGCTAGATTTACTGCGTAAAATGAATATTGGAGATGCTGCCCATAACAACCAATCAGATTCTGGCTCTCACTTTCTTATTACATATTAGATAATGTCAGCTAGAATCTGATTGGTTGCTATAGGCAACATCTCTACTTTTCCTTTTGCACAGTTTAGTACATCTAGCCCAAGGGGTATGTTATACATGGACAATAGTGGCTATTATAAGAGTACAATGATATCTGAACTGCAGAAAAGTTATCTAGGGAATTTAATAAGATGTAAGGACACACCTTTTAGAAAGCAATTGTACACATCTAGTGGAACTAGCTAAATAAGTGAATTTTGCTTATCTTGTAGTCTCATATTAAACGAATGTTTTGTAACACATGCAGGTGGTTGGCCATGCATACTCTAGTAACTGACCACTATGAGCAGACCCTCCAGCATGACCCATTCCGTTAGGTACAGTATACTCCACTTTTGAGCTTCCAACTGTCACATTCACCTGCATTGAATAAATTAACTGATGTTTGAAAAAAAACATTTTTCATTTCAACACAGGTGGTTACCATAGTAACTGACAGTTGCAAGCTCAGGTACAGGAGTCTTTTGTACCTAATGGAAGGGGTCATGTTGGAGGGTCTGTATGAGTAATGGATAAGGAGAGTACACAAACTTTAACTAAGATGGCATTGGATGCAGATGGTGGGCAGATAATGCAGGTGATGGGCAGATAATGCAGGTGATTTACTGGCATGTTACAGTTGGATAGATTTCAGCCTGTGATTGTTATGTAAATACTATTGCAAAAGATGTTGATGAAATTTCCATACAAGGTCGCATTTGAAGAACACAAATGTGTTGCAACATCAATGTAATTTGTAATATAGCCCTTAACACTAACCACAAATAATCTAAAATATTTAATTTCCTGCACTGGGAGAGCACTAGCCACCTACTTGCGGATTTTTGCAACTCCATCTGTACTGAAAGCACTCTTATGTCTGAATGCAGTCCCTACATATTAAAGGGTATTGGTACTTATGTTTTGTTTTGCCTTTATAATAACTAACACTATCAGCAGGTGCTTTACCAGAAATAGTGTAAATTGTAACTATTCAACTAAAACGCCTTAATTAGTTGTTTTTTTAAGTTCATGGGCGGGATCCAGACCTAATAGCGTCAGGCCACTTATGCACGCATGCGCCTTCCAGATGTTACTAGAGTGTTAGGATAGGAAATGGGCTGTGCTTCCCCTCTGCCCGCTAAAGTGGGTGGGGATGAAACATGCTAAGTGTACAGTGCGGGAGGGGGCTCCCATAGTGGTGCGGATCTGCAGTCATACGAACCACTGATCCGCACGATTTACCTAAGGCAGACTTATGGCAGTGTAAGCTGCCATAAAGCCCATACTTGAAAGGAGAGTGACAGGGGGCGTGCCCTCCCCTCTCTCTGTTGGAAGCACAGACCCCCACACATACGGAAAGCGTGCAAGGGTCTGGATAATAATAATAATCCAGGCAAATAGATAGTCCCTCTAATTTACAGTATAGCAACAAACTGGTGACTCCAAGTGGCTCTTATCTGCCATCACATTCAGTGTATAGACACTTTTGTTATCTGCGGAGCAATCCAGACTTCAGTACTTTGATTTGTAAAATGTAAGTTAGGCCCTGGGGACCATTGGTTTCTTGGGGAAACTGTATTCAGATCAATGGGCCTGATCCAGAACAACGCATCGGAGCTAATTTACGCGTGGCGGAGACGTAAAATCGCCTATTTGTAAGTACTGCGCATGCGTACCATAGAAAATACGCTCATTAGCGTAGCGTAATTGTGAACGTATGGGCCATTCACGTATGTGTCACGTAAATACTTACGTGTGGGCGTGCCAATTTTACGTTACTCCAAAATACGTCAGAAATACATTAAGTAGGGGTTGTATTGTATTTAAAGTGTACAGTATGGGTGTGCTTAGCTGCGTAAATACGTGTTGGGGTGTGCTTAGCTGCGTAAATACGTGTTGCCCATACGTACGTGTGCGTATGACTGCGGTTACGTTGGCAAAAGTTAAGGTAGGGTTTGGAAAGCGTATCTTGACAAAATACGTCCGTGCAAGGGGTCTGCCGAGGGGAGTGTATCGAATTTACTCACACGAAAATACGCTACGCGAGTAAACGTACGCAAAACGTAGTTATGGATCTACCCCAATGTATCTTGGATATTGTTTCAATCCTGTGGGGAAAGTGGAGTTAAATGGAGAGTGATGTTTGTCCTGTTGTAAGAAAATAGCTACCGTATTTCCCCATGTACAAGGCGCACCCCTGTATAAGACGCACCTTAATTTTGGGGTCCCAAAATTAAAAGTGCATCTTGTGCATGGGAAAAAGCTCTCTCCCCGCTTTCAGTTGGTATATAATGACAAGAATTTGCCACTGGCTGCTGCATGCATATTCCCCATTAGAAAGGTGAGCAGCAGGTAAGGTTAGACAAAGAAGATAACACAGTATACGACAGATAACACAGACAAAGAAGGAATACACAGTATAATGTTTCTAGCAGCCTGTGTGAATGGCTACTCATTGCTCAAAAAGCAGCTACCGTACTTCCCCATGTACAAGACGCACCCCTGTATAAGACGCACCTTAATTTTGGGGTCCCAAAATTTAAAGTGCATCTTGTACATGGGGAAAGCTCCCTCTCCCATTTCAGGTTTCTTACCTTTGCGGATCATCCAGCGAGCAGGACTGCGGTCACAATATGACGTCCTGCGGTAGCTGAGACTGGGAAATAAAGTCCATAGACTTCATATCCCAGTCTCGGCCACCGCGGGACTTCATATTGTGGCCGCAGTCCCGCTCGGTGGATGATCTGCAAAGGTAAGAAAGCTTTGGAGAAGCGGGAGCTGCAGCCTAGACATCATTTTAACATCCAGCCGCAGTCTGACTCCAGACGAGCGGCTCTGCTCTGGAGTCAGACTGCAGCTGGATGTTAAAACGGTAATCCCCCTGTATAAGATGGACCCTGTTTTTAAAGACCCCATTTTTAAAAAAAAGGTGCGTCTTATAGTATGCTTTAGTATGTGTGATCAAACTCTTGGATGGCACCAATAAACCATAAGCATTCATAATGGTTATTAACAAATGTGTACAATTCACCATTACACGTGTATACAAATACTGTACTATATCTTACTGTTAATACATTTGATATTATTAAAATATAATGTTATTTTGTTCCTCTAATTCTCAGACACATGGGGCTGGATCCACACCTGCGAATGTCACCCTCTTACGCACGTAAAGTGTGTAATTGGGGTGTTTTGAGTGTAGAGCACATCTGCCCTTCAGGTGTTACGTGCATTTTACACAAGTAACTTCTATTGTACGGAACTTAGTTCTGTACGATAGGACTTAGTTCCATACGATAGGAATTATGAAGAAAGGGGCTGTGCTTTACCTCCGCCTGCCAAGGTGGGCTGGGGGGGTGGGCATTTAAATTGCACAGTTGGGGAGGGATTAGGTATTTATAAGCAGATGAGTGGTTGGACGGACCGCTGATCCGTTTGTGTGACTTATGGCTGCCTTATAGCAATGTAGTTACACAATATCCACACGAGAGTGAGGGGAGTGACAGGGGGAGTTCACTCCCCTATCTCATGCAGACTGACAGATTCTCTGCATGTACAGAAAGTGTGTGGAGGTCTGGATCATGTTCATAGACAGGAATATTGTATTGTGCCATAATGCTACATTAGTGCCTAGGTATTTCATATTCTCTAGTACAGGTTATTGTAATATGTATCATAAAAATGAAAGAACCTTTACACTATTTGATAACTAACTCCAGGGAATTTCATTTACTTCTAGACTTTAGCTCAACTTCGTCACAAGTAATCATAATAACTTATAAAATCTTCACAGTTACAGTTTGAACAGATTGGCCTTTAATTTTTAATTAACAAGTGACAAACATAACACCACAAAGCCTGTTAGATTATGGGGATGATGCAGAGTTGCACTTACACCTTTTATTAGGTAGCCCTAAGCAACACCACGTTGAATTGAAAGGGAAGGCAAATTTAAATAGTAGAATTAGAATTAGAATTGAACTATGATGTTTCTTATCTTAACTCTATTTTATAGATTAAACATAAAGCTATGCAGTATGTGAATTCTATGTGCAAAAGTAAAGTATTATCCATTCATGCAAAAGAAATTAAATGAACTAGCTCCCCTTACACTTGCACAAGTTTTGCCCTCACTCCGAAACTCTGAATCAGCCCCTTTGTCATTGTATTCTGGCTCCTCCAGAGCATCTTTTGGTACTTTAAAGGTTTTTCAGGTTGAAAGAATAGGTAAGGTTTGTTTCACCAGTGATGATAGCTCTCTCCTGTACTATATGTCTGTGACAGCGCCCCTAAGAGTCACAACAGGCTGGATCTTTAAATTAAGGGCCTGATTCACACTTAAGAAGCTTCTGCTTCTTAAGTGCGTATTTTGACCGAAATGAACTACTGTGCAAGTCATTTTCGCTATCTACGTACCAGATCAGTACATAGATAGCGCAGGTGCGGTCTTTAAAGATTGCACGCAGAAATTTACGCTTAAAGAGTTATGCTGCCTCGGGGTGTTATAAGGAAGAAGTGGGAGGGGGGAGATATTTAGATTAGCAGGGGAGGTGCATTGCACGGAGACATAAGGTACCTCAGAAATGGGGGCGGGTTGGATGCTGGAAGCCCACACTTAAGTGTGAATCAGGTCCTAAAAGAGCAAAGTTACTCCTCAGCTAAACCATGTTGATTGCAGGGGAGTCATATTTCATCTGTTGCAAACAGTATTAGAGTTGAGAGGTGATGTTTCTTATCCTAAGTCTAAATAACAGTGTGATAGTAAAGCTGGTCAGTATCTGTGTGCAGTAACCAATTCAAAGATTGCATTCTATTTACCATCAATTTCTTTCATCAATTTTTTTGCTTAAAATATAATTTAAAAAAAACAATTTTTTTTATTTTTACTTTTTTTAAAACATTTGCGCATTCTCCTTTATCCCAGCGGTGTCCCCAGACATGCCCCCTTTTCCTCCCCCAATAACAGCTATTAGGGGGAGGAAAAGGGGGTAATATGGGGAGAGGGCCGGCCCGCATTAAGAACAATGGGCTGGTGAAGACAACTGATATATAAGGCCATCGTCATGGAAACAGAAGATTTCCATGGCGCTGGCATTGTTGTAAATGGTAAGTGGTTCATTTTGAGGTGATAATGTCCGTTTTACAGTGAATACAGGCATTATCACCTAAAAATGAAGTTTGTGAATAGACCTGTATATTACAAGCTCCTTCTTAAGTCTGGATCCAGCCCAACGTTACACAAAACAGAGGCATACCACAATGACACTGACTAATGTTTAATCACACGAACATACATTATGATTGTAAGGAGCATTGCTGTGTTCTGTGGGACTGAAACATCTGTATAATAACAGTTGATCTATCTAAATAATAACTTATGAATTCATGTAATGAACGTTTTACATAAGAGAGCATAAAATATAGTGATAATATTAAATGTTAATTTACTTTCAGTCCAGCTTTACAAATACTGCTTTATATTTTATATTACATGTCTGTCTTATTACTTATAAAGGGCTTGATCTGCATTTAATGAAGACCAATTAGCTGGCTTCATGGATCTCTTGTCAAGATTGACAGGAGACCCAGCCAATCAGGAGAGACTGCAGCCAGCCAATAGGCAGAGTTTATCGGCAGCCACATGCTGGGAGCGATAATCGCTCTAGTGTATGGCCGGCTTTAGAATTAGAATTGAACTATGAAGTTTCTTACCTTAACTCTATTTTATAGATTAAACATAAAGCTATGCAGTATGTGAATTCTATGTGATAAAGTAAAGTATTATCCATTCATGCAAAATAAAATGAACTAGCTCCGCTTACACTTGCACAAGTTTTGCCCTCACTCCCAAACTCTGAATCAGCCCCTTTGTCATTGTATTCTGGCTCCTCCATTTGCTACTAGTAAAAGTTCATATATGTTTGTATATTTTTTTTTTTTTTTGCATCTTTTGGTACTTGAAAGGTTTTTCAGGTTGAAAGAATAGGTAAGGTTTGTTTCACCAGTGATGATAGCTCTCTCCTGTACTATATGTCTGTGACAGCGCCCCTAAGAGTCACAACAGGCTGGATCTTTAAATTAAGGGCCTGATTCACACTTAAGAAGCTTCTGCTTCTTAAGTGCGTATTTTGACCGAAATGAACTACTGTGCAAGTCATTTTCGCTATCTACGTACCAGATCAGTACATAGATAGCGCAGGTGCGGTCTTTAAAGATTGCACGCAGAAATTTACGCGTAAAGAGTTATGCCGCCTCGGGGTGTTATTAGGAAGAAGTGGGAGGGGGGAAATATTTAGATTAGCAGGGGAGGTGCATTGCACGGAGACATAAGGTACCTCAGAAAAGGGGGGCGGGTTGGATGCTGGAAGCCCGCACTTAAGTGTGAATCAGGTCCTAAAAGAGCAAAGTTGATTGCAGGGGAGTCATATTTCATCTGTTGCATACAGTATTACAGTTGAGAGGTGATGTTTCTTATCGTAAGTCTAAATAACAGTGTGATAGTAAAGCTGGTCAGTATCTGTGTGCAGTAAGCCCTTTTCCTCCCCCAATAACAGCTATTAGAGGGGGGGAAAGGGGGTAATATGGGGAGAGTGCCGGCCCGCATTAAGAACAATGGGCTGGCGAAGACAACTGATGTGTAAGGCCATCGTCATGGAAACAGAAGATTTCCATGGCGCTGGCATTGTTGTAAATGGTAAGTGGTTCATTTTTAGGTGATAATGTCCGTTTTACAGTGAATACAGGCATTATCACCTAAAAATGAAGTTTATAAATAGACCTGTATATTACAAGCTCCTACTTAAGTCTGGATCCAGCCAACGTTACACAAAACAGAGGCATGACACTGACTAATGTTTAATCACACGAACATACATTATGATTATAAGGAGCATTGCTGTGTTCTGTGGGACTGAAACATCTGTATAATAACATTAACACAAGTTGATCTATCTAAATAATAACTTATGAATTCATGTAATGAACGTTTTACATAAGAGAGGATAAAATATAGTGATAATATTAAATGTTAGTTTACTTTCAGTCCAGCTTTACAAATACTGCTTTATATTTTATATTACATGTCTGTCTCATTACTAATAAAGGGCTTGATCTGCATTTAATGAAGACAACGGACTTACGCAGTCTCTTGCAAAAGTCCCTTGAAAAGTAAAATCTGCGCATATGTGCACCAATGTTCCGCTATGGAGGAGATCTGTATGGAGGGAGGGTGACACTTGACTTCCGCATGCTAATAAAGGTCCAGGGGTGGCGATCAGCAGTTCTGCATGGAACTAATGTTGTGCTGGTCCGATTTTGCTGTATGGTAGGGTTAGTGGAAAGGTAAAGTTAGATAAGAGCTTTCTCAGTATCTCCTTGTGTCTGCCCTTCTCCTCTAGAATGTCTACTCCAGCAAGTATAGCACTCGCTCCTAAACTTGTCACAGTGATGTAATTTACTAGTTGTAATTGTGTAATTTTGCATCTAGCTTGTTTGTTACATACTTTGCATTGGATTCACTGTTGTATATTATACCCTGTGTGCAACGTTATGGAACCCTTTGGATGCATCTAAATAAAACATAATAATATACATACCAGCATAATGGTGAGTGTTAGATTTACCATTAAGTATGAGAGGCATGTTCCTAGGGTTGTAACTTGTTGGACAGGGCAGCAAGGCTGGTAAAAGATGCTGTGACAAAGTTATAATATAATGTCTGTTTTGCTTTTAATACATTTTTACAAAAGGTGACAGGGTGCAGGGTTTCTGGGGGACTGGCAAGACAGAATCAGCTGATGATCTTCTGTAGACTGGTTGGGAGTGTCACAAGTTGGCTTGTGTCTAGAGGGGTTAACTTTGTTACCTAGTGGTAGGGTTACAAGAAAACTTATTTGTGGTGTCACTTTGTGATCCTGAGGATAAACTGTGTAAGGTGAAGCAAGAAATCCAGTGTGTGTATTATCTGAATGATGCTTGTGTGTGTCACAGTGAGAACTGGAGTGGAGGGTAGGTACGAGACCATGGGAACCCACTGCAGTATCTGTTAAAGAGGTTCCATGACAGAGTCCATTGCCAGAATTACTAGATCAGAGCTCTGACATGGAGCCTCTACAAACAGACTCCTGTTATGTGCCTATTAGAGTTTTTTTCTAATGGAGCTGATCATGGTTCAACTAATTAAGAATCTAGAATTGGAGTAATAATTATATATTACTATGAGACTTTTAATTTCTGCAAAAGAAATACAACCTCTGATTGTCAATGTTATTGGCCATAATGTTTATGTTTATTGTACAAAAAAATACTAAATCTATAAATGTCTAAGGGTTGTAGTGTAAATAAACAGCTCTTTAGTTGATCGGTAACTGTGTATTGTATACTTTATTAAGGTGAGTTTGGATAACAGCATGCAGGAGACTCCAGTGTACTGCAATCTGGAAGAGATGAAGAAGAGGAAGGGAGCTCCTCCTAATCCCACGTGTCCTCCTGTCCACATTTTGAAAAATTGGGAATGCCACGTGGACCCCACAACGGGAAGAAATTTCTTTATTAATACAGAAACCAAGGAGAGAACATGGAAGCCTCCGAGACATTCCAAGGACACAACCTCAGGCTTTGTGAGTGTATATAAAGAACCAACAAATTGTGTAGCATTATACATTGGAATACACTGAGTCATACTGAAAATAGAGTGACATAAAACAGAAGGTAATGAATATTGCCCCATTCATATGTGCTTACAATTTAAGATGTGGGGCTAACAAATAATACACATAGTAGTGGAACGACTGCTTAGGATCAGCCTAAAATATTAGTCCAGAGTTTTGACAGTTATTTCCTTGCAGATTCCAGAGGCATAGCTAGATTAGAATGACAACAGACCAGAGTTTGAATTGGGACGGTGTATGGCGATACCGGACCGGATTCACAACCCCGAAGTTTTTTACATACGTGCCTTTTTTTTCAGATTATAGCTACTACGCATGCGTAGTAACTACTTTACGCTATCTACGTTTTGTTACGTAGATTACGTACATGTGGTCTTTAAAGATGGCATGTACGCAATCTACGTAAGGAAATGCTACGTAGATAGCGTAAAATAGTTACTACGTACACATGCGTAGTAGCTATAATCTGAAAAAAAAGGCATGTAAGTAAAAAAATTTCGGGGTTGTCAATCCGGTCCAACCATCACTTCTCCCACTGGTTTAACTGAAAAACAGAAAATCTCCATTCATTATTATTTTCTATGTTTCCATTTTGTCACTTCTAAATGTCCATACCACCCCTTCAAAATTTCCACTTTAGAAACAGTTAGACAGTAGTAGGTGTCTTGTATAAAACACTTGGTGTAATGACTTACTGCTACCTTATATTAGGCACAGAAATGCTCAGAAATGAGGCCATGTCCAGTTACTAACCATTTACAATATAGCACTTGTCTATTTTCTACTGCATAATGGACATGGGTCTGCCATAATCAAAAACAACCTTCCAGATCAAACAGAAGGCTAACTGAACACCACCTCACAGCAGTTGTGGGGGTTTTAATTACTTCAAGGCAGTTCCTTGAGGATTTTAGTACTAGTCGTGCATGGTATTGCAGAGAAGTCAAAACAGTTTGAAAGTTCTTCCAAAATGGCTCCTGGATACAATTGTGGGAAAACAAAAGAAGAATAAAAAAATATATCATATATGTTTACTTACCCATTTCATCTTGGATGTGCTCCTGCCATCTTAAACATAAGCTTACTAAAACAGAGCTAGTAATATTTCCACCTGCCAATAGCAGTTACCTACTCAGTTCCTCTATTACTGTTGACAACACTGTAATTATTCCTACTTATAAAGCTCGATGCTTAGGACACTTCGAACGGTCATTTATTCCCCACACACAATGTGTTTCTAAATCCTGTAACATAAATCTGAAAAAACATTTCCAGAATATGCAAATATCTTACACAAGACTCTCATTTATGCATTAATCATCTCCTGCATTGATTGTTGTGGTCTCTAGCAATATAAAACTACACCCATTGAGTCTATATTCCATGCAGCAACTTGATTTTCCCTGCAGCACACTCTTTTAGAGCTGGTAATTGTGTCTGTCTCTACATTGGTTGCCTGTATTTTACAGAATCAAATACAAGATTCTTTAGCTAACCATCAATAAGACTACACCAACATACATATCCTCTCTCATTTCAAGATATATCCCAACTCGTTCTCTCAGATCCTCACAGGATATATACAGCACAGCTATCCTCAACACTAAACAAATCCTAATTTACAGTTACAGGACTTCTCCTGGGCTGCATCCACTCTCTGGAATAACACTAACCTCTAACCCTCCGAACCCTTAAGTGCTCCCTAAAAACTCACCTCTTCAGACAAGCTTAATAAATTCCTCAACCTACTTTTTAACATTTATCTACCCTATTTATAAGCACTTTGTTATCCATTTGGCCTTTCTGTTATGTGATTTACCCAAACTAGGACACTTTCTCTCTATACTAAATTTGGGGTAGATCCAGAACTACGTTTGGCGTACGTTTATTCGCGTAGCGTATTTTCGTGTGCGTATATTCTATACACTCCCCTAGTAACACCCCTTGAACTTACGTATTTTGCCAAGATACGCTTTTCAAACCCTACCTTAACTTTTGCCAACATAACCGCAGTGATACACACACGTACGTATGGGCAACACGAATTTACGCAGCTAAGCGGGCCCATACTGTACACTTTAAATACAAACCCCCGCCTACTTAACGTATTTCAGACGCATGTTGGAGTAACGTAAAATTGGCACACCCACACGTAAGTATTTACGTGACACATACGCGAATGGTCCATATGTTCACAATTACACTATGTTACTGTGCGTATTTTCTATGGTGCGCATGCGCAGTACTTACCAAAAGGTGATTTTACGTCTCCGCCACGCGTAAATTCGCTCACAAGCGTTGTTCTGGATCTGGGCCTTTACTCTCAGTTGCACTACTGACACTGCTCTGTGACTGGATCAAACATAGCACTAAAGCACCACTACCATATAACCTCCCAGGTCCATTGTGTAATATATAGCATTTGCCATTATGTATCAAAACCCCAATATCCTATAGATTGTAATCTTGCAAGCGGGGTCCTATTACGCCACAGTCTGTTTGTTACTACCTAGTCACGTTATGATGATTGGTAACATAGTAAAGAACTATGTAGTGAAGCTATATTTAAAACCTGTTAATAAATAATTAAAATATTAGGAAGTGGAAAGTATTTGGCACCACCAACACCTAAATAAGGCTGCCAATTTATTCTGAATGACAGAGAAAGTCTTTGGGGCTGATTCAGAGCTGCACTTACACTTTTTTTTAGGTGCAAGTGTAAACCTGAGCAATACCATGTTGAACTGCAAGTTTTAATTCTGAAAGCAAAATTTTATTTGAGAGGTGAAATTTCTTACTCTATTTGATAAAATGAAACATAAAGGTAAGCAGTATTTGAGTTCTGTGTGCTAAAGTAATGTATTTTGTCTGCATGCAAAATATTTTATATTAATTAGCACCCCTTACTTTGAAAAATGGTATAGCTGAGCTGTACACTTACACCTGATTTACATGAATCCCGGCCTCTGTGCTTACTTTAATTGGTGCCCCATTGGGAGGGTGAAATTAACCAGTTGAATAATCTGACCTTTGTTATTAAATTTAATGACCTTACAACAGTGGGGCTGATACAGAGAAGCACTTAAATTAGCCACAAACTAGAGAGATTATCGCTCTCAGCATGTGGCTGCTGATAAACGGGACGATTTTCCCCTGGGAAAGGTCCCGATATCAGACGGATGGACGGACGCACGCACGCACACACACACACTCGCGGCTGGGGGCGAAAATCTCTGCTAGAGAGCCTGCAGCTAGCCTATATTGGCTGCAGTCTCTCTCTGATTGGCTGGGTCTCCTGTCAATCTTGACCCATGCAGCAAGCTTATCTCTAATCTGTTTGCAACAGATGAAATATGACTCCCCTGCAATCAACATGGTTTAGCCCAGGAGTAACTAAGTTCAAGCACTTAACTAGGTCTGGATCCAGCCCATGGAGATCAATATAGAATTTTTTGAACTGAGGTCCAAGCACTTTGTTTATCAAAAGTCAAAAACACCATAGAGCCCAATACACATCATACTACTGTGAAGCATAGTTATGGCAAATGTATGTTTCTCTTCATTGGGGACTGAGCATTTGGGTCCTGATTCACAGTCGAGTAAATTTGCTGACTCCTGTACATTACGTAGAAAAGTTGGCATAAACAAGGTACTGTGCATTTTTATTTCTGTAACAGAGCAGCCGACTGATGCTGCACTCCATGTGGATCAGATCCCCCTGAATGGTAGAAGATATGAAAGGCCGGTGAGCTAACGCATGCAGATCCCCCCCCCAAATGGTTGGAGATAAGCATGAGGGTGGGCTAATGCATGCAAATCATACAGTAAGAGCTTGGCTAAGCCCTTACGTACGATTCCGTGCAGAATACATAGGATAGAGGTCCTGCATGCGGAGTCACTATCCATACGGAAACAATTCTCAACTGTCCTTGGTCAGGAGTCATGGGGAGAAAGGGAAAGTCAAATACACCCATAGGAAAATCTGTGAGCCTAACCTGAAAAGGGGCTTTACTTTGTTGCACAATGATCCACAGTAACTACCAAGATGTGTGTGTGACCACTTCTTAAATCAAAGATCAAGCTAAGACGCTTTGACTTTCTTCTTATAACAGCCTTGTACTTTTTGAGAAATATAAATTTAGGGTAATAATTTTGTCCAGAATTTTCCAACTAATTATCTGCAAATGATTTTGTTGCTAAGCTCTTAAGTCTGACCATTCTACATGTTTATGGCATTAGGAAATAACATATGTTCCAGGCTTATACACTCTGGTTTGCTTATTTATGATCTGTATTCATTACATGAGAAAAACATTTCATGTAATTTGAGGCGTCCTCTAGACAAATGAAACATAATATTAACATGATGTGGCTTTTATTTGTAATTTTGTGGTGTCTTTCAACAGCCTGTTACTCCCCCGGTTGAATTTGAATCATCTGAGGAAAGTGAGGACTCTGCATTGCAAAAAGAGGTAATCACCAGTAATGAATATGGGGCTGATTCAGAGCTGCACTTACACCTTTTTTTTAGGTGCAAATGTAGATCTGAGCAATACCATGTTGAACAGGGCCGGCGCGATGCACTCCGCGGGGGGATGCGGTGCATCCAGGCGCCATGCTGGATAGGCGCCGCCACTCATCCCCCTGCTTCTCAGAGCTGACATTTAGCCAGATCTGTGACAACTGTGAGAGCCAGCGCCAGTCCTCAATACAGCAACGCCAGCCTGTGCTGTAGGTAGATGCTAGATCCAAGTGGGCTAAAGGGCCTCTGCTGATGTCTAGCCCATGTGACCAGTCACCTGATCAGAGGGAGGAGTCAGTGTTTCCTCTGTTTTCTTGTCCCAGGCACAGCAGTGTGATTAGAATATTTATAAAAGAGGAGGGCGCAAATTTATTTTTTGCGGGGGGGCGCCAAACATGCTAGCACCAGCTAGCATGTTGAACTGCAAGGGGAGGCAAATTTACCTTGTGAAAGCAGAATTAAAATTGAGAGCTGCAGTTTCTTAGCTCAACTCTATATTTTAGATTAAATATAAAGCTATGCAGTATGTGAGTATTGTGTGCAAAAGTAAAGTATTTTCCCTGTATGAAAATTATTTAAAGTTAATTAGCCCCCCTTACTATGCAAAATGGTTTAGTTGAAATGTACACTTGCCCTTACTTAGCCCCATTGTGATTTCTGATCATGGAATGAAATCATCAAGACATTTGTTTTTAAATTGTGGCATAGTTCAGCTATAATCCACTTCCTTCCCCTTATTGCAGTTTATCGTTATAGAGATTATCAATAAAAATGACTGATGGTTGCGAATAATGGCAGCATGGTTCTAGTTTGTGGCTGTATGCCAATTGTTATTGTGCAGTAATAAAGTTAATAAAATAAGAAATAAAAGTATGCAAGTTATACAAAGCAAAAAAGAGTAATAAACATACCAGTAAAGATTACTGTATGCAATTACTGTGTATTGGCACTGAGCCACATACTTATCTCAAAGGGAGTTCCTGGTAGGGAGTCACCAACCAACAAACAGGTTACCTTTATTGAACCTTGCATCATACACAGCAATGCATAAAGCTTCTAATTCAAAGCGTTAAGGATTTTTATCAAAGCTGTCTTGTGGCATCTTGAGAACGATAGATTGTGACCCTTTGCATATGATATTATATTATAAACATCGTGTCCATATTTGGGGCCTGATCCAGAACAACGCTTCAAAGCGAATTTACGCGTGGCGGAGACGTAAAATCGCTGTTTTGTACGCACTGCGCATGCGCACCATAGAAAATCTGCACATTAACGTAGCGTAATTGTGAACGTATGGGCCATTCACGTATGTGTCACGTAAATACTTACGTGTGGGCATGCCAATTTTACGTTACTCCAAAATACGTGAAGTAGGCAAGGGGTGTGTCGAGGGGAGTGTATCGAATTTACGCGCACGAAAATACGCTCCGCGAATAAACGTATGGCACACATAGTTCTGGATCTACCCCTTGGTGTGTAAGTTTGCTTTGCACCTGTTGTAAACTGCAAAGTACATCTACATTACAGATCTCTGTACTTGCACCGTAATGTTCAGTATGGTTGTAGACTGAAGCAACTTTGTCCATGTAATATTATGGAGCTGCATTTTGTTTTTAATAGAGCAAACATCTTTCATTCCAAATATTTCAATAATTTAAAGTTTGTCTTGGAAGTGATTGTGGACAGGATCCCGACCTCATGATCCAAAGCTACAGTATATTC
>WWET01001886.1:138433-155012 GCA_011038615.1 Limnodynastes dumerilii | reverse complement strand
TATTTTATCTATTGCAAACAGTATTAGAGATGAGTGGTGGTGTTTCCTATCACTAAATAACAGTGTAAAATTAAAGCTGGTCAGTATCTGTGTGCAGTAAGCAATTCAAAGAGATATCCCTGCATGCAAAGCATACAAATAAATGGACTCCCCCTGAAATCAACATGGTTTTGCCCAGGTGTAACCTGGCTCTCTTCGGGCCTGATCCAGACCTACGCTCGCATGCGAGCTAACGCTGATCGTAATCGTAAAAACAGGAGAAAAAACGCACTGCGCATGTGTATAGTGACAACTTCCGGTCGTACCAAGACCTTTTCGTAGCGGTGATTCTGGTATCTGTATTGTTTGGGTTTTTTCCGACGACGGGGCGTGTTTATAGTACGAAGTTAGTACGGACGCTGGAGTTAAGGAATGTAGGCGGGGCAGCCATTTAAATTGTACAGTATTACGTACTAAGCGTCGTTTATACGCAATGAACGTACATATGGCCGCGGGAACGAACACAAAAGTTAGGGTAGGGTTTGCCGAGCATATGAATGCTAAACTAGGTACGAGCAAGGGGAGTGCCTATTGCTGTGCATCGGTGGTTCGTTCGGCGATAATACGCTGCGCACACTAGCGTAGGTCTGGATCAGGCCCTTCATTACAAGCTCCTTCTTAAGGCTGGAGTAAAAGGTAAAAACCCCCCTTGCAATCGCTCACACCTTGACATTGGGGATCTCAGATGAATGGATCGTGCTAACATGTTTTCTGATCTTAGTATTCATTGTTATTATTATTATTATTTATTATTATTTATTTTAGTAGAAGTAGAAATAATAATAAATATTTCCATGTTTTACCTGCATCCATTGTTCATTTGTTTCCTACATAGTATCCTGGGTAAGCACTAATGTGGGCAGTGTGGACAGGAAGAAAGTGAAGCACAGGTTAAAGAAAATGCTGATGAAGAGGCCTCCTCTACAGACCCTGCAGGAGAAAGGTCTTATCAAAGGTGAGTTACTTACTAAACCTCCTCACATTGCACTATGATGATTAAACCTGAAATCTAAAAACAATTGTATAATAAATCAGTTTTACCAATAAATATAATAAATCGTTTTACCCAGCTATGGAATCATTTAATAATAAATGAGAACAGTTTATCAATGGACATATCATTGAGCTCTTCTCAACCGTCCAAGGTCCGGATTCACAGTTACGTAGTTTTCGTCTTACTCTACGTTGTTTTAAGAATTGCGCTACTATACATGCATAGATTATTTACACTATCTACGTACCATTTCTGTACGTACCAGAAATAGTACGTAGATAGCGTAAATAAGTTACTACGCATGCATAGTAGCGCAATTCTTAAAACAACGTCCATAAGACGAAAACTACGTAACTATGAATCCGGAACCAAACCTGTATCTCTGTAAAACAGTATTATACACGAAGGCTATCCGTGATTTCTACACCACTTAAGAGAAATAACACTCTGCATAAAGGTGTTTTGATGATGACATTTTTTCTGCTCCATAGATCAGGTGTTTGGTTGCCGTCTGGATGCTCTTTGTCTTCGTGAACACAATACAGTCCCAAAATTTGTGCGACTTTGTACGGAAGCTGTCAATGAAAGAGGTAAATGGAGAAACATCACCTGCTATCTTCCGGCGCACTATTATCCATCATTATACCTTAGCAGAGCAATAGAGGAACCTAATTCCATTTACTAGCTCCTGATATCATTGGACCAGATTCAGATCTCTGTGTGACTTATGTAAGCACGTAAGAGGGGAGTGCATGGTCCTGTTTCGGAAGGAGTTCTGGACACTTACGTTTACAGAAACCTACCTTCAATTCTCCACACGGATTGGCTGCTCTCCTCCTCCAGCACTTAATTAACATACCTAACCCTGCCTTTACGGGGGTTTAGGCCTGTGGATCTTAATTGCCGGTCCCTTCTGCGGAAGTTCTCCTGTACATAACTTACAACACGTAACATCTGGTGCATAAGTCCCCTTAGGTACGTGTTTCTGAATCTGGTCCATTGTCAGTAACATTCAGGAATTTGTGATCTAATGCAGATTCCGCCTTCTAAAGATTATTCTATTATGTGTATCCTAGGGCTGGATGTAGATGGCATTTACAGGGTGAATGGAAACTTATCCACAATACAGAAGCTGAGGTTCATTGTAGACAGAGGTAAGTAGCATCACATGGAATCTGTCAGTCCTTAGGCTGTCACACTGGTCTTGCATTATGGACTGTTAACTAGGTTTATGAGCTGCCGTTATAAGACTGATTCCATTGATCAAAAAGGAAATAGAAGAAAGAAATGATTTGATTTGTGATATTCCATCTTATGTGTCAGATGACAGTGTGATTCCTGTACTGTTATTTTAAGACCAGATCATTTATTTAACGACATCCGCACTTGAATTTTATTTAGCGACGTCCACACCTGGACCAAGAGCAGGTTACACTCTACTTCCATAACCATTAGGCTGCTATGTTATTTTCCAGAGAGGGCAGTAACAACAGACGGACGGTATCTTTTTCCGGAACAGCTCACCCAAGGTAGCCCTTTGTGTTGTGGACTGTGCGCAGTGTGTCCCAAGTTATGCATCCAAGCACGTTGCCATTTCTCGTCCCCGTCTGCCATTAATGTGTCTGGTGTCGACTTTCCCTGCTGGATAACGGCTTTTGTTGTGTGTTTGTTTGTCACCAGCTATGACTAACCACGTTGTTTCAAAGTATATTGCTATGTATGATATAATAAATCATCATTTGGGGTAGAGACAAATTGGTTTTGTCTAGCAAAGGGAGTTACGTAACCTGAAGTACTATCTTGCAGCATATACTGAATTAATTCTCTTCCTGTACAACATGAAATGTGGGTCTCCCAGACAAGGTCTCAATGCTGGTTACGTCACTGGTTTTGAAGTGACAGCTGGCTTTCCTATAAATATTGGTTAGATTAGTGATTAGTGCGTTTTAAAGGGAATATTGGTCCGGATTCACAGTTATGTAGTTTTCGTCTTACATACGTTGTTTTAAGACTTGAGCTGCTACGCATGCGTAATGGTTATTTACGCTATCTACATACCATTTCTGTACATAGATTGCTTACGCATCTCTATGCTTATTTCATTGCACCTTGTATCATGCATGATAAACATATTGTTATATTTTGTTTTTAAAAATTATGCCACTGAAATGCAATCATTTGTATACCTTGAAATGTAGCACTGTGATAGTTTGTTTTGCTTATATGTTATATTATTATTATTATTATGCTTTTTTATTTTATCTGTTCATGTTTAAAGTTATGTTTATGTAACAACTATACTAATATGGCTCTGGCTTGATTTTATTTTATTTTCCTAAAACAACTAACACATTCTTATGTTATGTCTTTTTATCTTATGATTAGGATTTAATTTAACTTTATTTAATTTATTTTCATTTATTACAAATGAGCATATTGCTCAATATCAATTATTATGTTAAGTTAATGTACCAAATTCACTGTTGATATTACTAATATCAATTTAGGAAACAATTGTGTGACACTGCCATCTGCTGTTTAGACAATGAATAGCAAACAATTAGAGGTCTATTATGTGCTTCTTTGCTGTAACAAATGCTTTGATACCAAGGGAACCAATTAAAGTAAACATGCAGCTTCCTCTGACCAAGACTTCGCAACATTCAACGTTCATTGAGTATAAAGCAATTCAGGCAGATCTGACACCAACTGATTTTTCACAAAGGCCTGTTGTGCAAATAAGGGAAGTGACTAAATAATTGATTGTAAATAATATTTACAAACAATCCTCCCAGATCCCCATTTTACAGAACAGATGATCTGTGATGGATGAATTTGTAAATTCCCCATACATTTTGGTCTATAGAAAAGCTGGGATGATGGCAGTGTCAAATCTCTGTGATTTGTGGAGCAATTTGAAGCTTTAACACATCATAAATAATAACTGTAATTGGGGCAGATCCAGAACTACGTTTTTCCGCGGTTTTACGCGTGGCGGAGACGTAAAATCGCAGTTACATACGCACTGCGCATGCGCACCATAGAAAATACGCACATTCACGTAACGTAATTGTGAACGTATGGGAGATTCACGTATGTGTCTCGTAAATACTTACGTGTGGGCGTGCCAAATTTACGTGAGTACACGTTCGATTTGAAATACGTGAAGTAGGCGGGGGGTGGTATTTAAAGTGTACAGTATGGGTGTGCTTAGCTGCGTAAATTCGTTCAGCGTGTACAGTATGGGCGTGCTAAGCTGCGTACGTTCGCGTAGTCTGTACGTCCGTTAGCGGAAGTATGGTGTTATGTTTGGAAAAGTTAAGGTAGGGTTTGGGTGGCGTATTTTGACAAAATACGTCCGTGCAAGGGGTGTGCCGAGGGGAATGTAGCGAATTTACGTGTACGAAAATACGCTCCGCGAATAAACGTACGGCACACGTAGTTCTGGATCTACCCCAAAGTGTTTAGAAAATTCAAGTCCAATTTATTACATGGCTAATTCCACAGACAAATGTAAAAAAGGGGAATATTGAGAGGAACAGCTATGATAGGGGATGGGGAAGTTCTAATTCCTTTATTATTAAATTCAGCTGCACCTCCACAGGCAGATATGTGTTCATGATATAATTGACTGTGTTTCATGTATTTTGAATAATGCAGAGGAAAAGTTGGACCTGAACAGCAGTGAGTGGGAAGATATTCACGTCATCACAGGTGCTTTAAAGATGTTCTTCCGTGAACTCCCTGAGCCACTAATTCCGTTCAGCATGTTCGATGAATTTGTATCAGCTGTTCGTAAGTAGATCCTGCATCGCATACACAAAGTAATACAGCTACACATTACATCATGAAATGGGAGACTATAACATTTTTATAACATCCTGTGCATATTGATTCAGCTGTACATACAGATATATTAAGTAATATTTTTCTAATTATGTATAAAATGCACTTGTAGAGAATGTCTGCATTGTAAACAGCCACAAGTATAATTCAATATTATTTTTATAATAATGATACCATTTCTTTAGAATAGATTTCTAATTTATAAGACAGTAATATAAAACCATAGTAATCAATCCATAAAATATCATATAAATATATATCATTAAGTTTGACAAATCAAAAACTGAAATAATATCAGCCTTAGCCTCTAATATTATAGCAAAAATATTTCTATGACTCTGATTATATCAGTAGAGGGTGAAATCCAATGGTCAATCAGTATGTTCGTAAACAAATGGATTTTTCTATTTATTTTATAAGTTTATTTTATTTTTGTTTAAAAAAAATTTGTTTTACCAAAATCAGTAATATATTAAAATGAAAAGAAGTTAAATGCAGTTAGAAATTAGTGGCTCAAGTCATAGTATAGAACTGTATTACTCTATGGAAGTATATCTTATTGTATAATATAACAGAAGACAACAAATCAAAATATATCAATGTAAATAAATGTTGCAGTTTGTAACTGTATCACATTGAAATGACCTTCTAGTTGATATGTGTACAGTGCATCTGGAAAGTATTCAGAGCGCTTCACTTTTTCCACATTTTGTTATGGTACAGCCTTATTCCAAAATGCAATAAATTCATTTTTCCCCTCAAAATTCTACACACAATACCCCATAATGACAACATCAAAAAGTTTTTGGGAGATTTTTGCAAATTTATAAAAAATGTAAATTTAATAAGGCAGTCTTATGGCAGCGTAAGCTGCCATAAAGCCCGCACGACAGAGGGGAGTGACAGGGGGCGTACACTCCCCTCTGTCTCGCGGAATTTCAGACCCCCGCGCGCACGGAAAGCACGCGGGGGTCTGGATCCGGTCCTAGGTTATACACCTAACTAATTAGAGTATATACAGTAATAAATAGAAGTCTCCCATTTGTTATTAGAACTACCAAAAGTTTTTTCTTTTTGGTTGCAGCATCATGCTGTGGGGATGTTTTTCAGCGGCAGGAACTGGGAGACTAGTCATGATAGAGGGAAAGATGAACTCAGCAATGTACAGAGACATTCTGGATGAAATCGAAGAATTGGGTCAATACACATTAATCTGCGCTCCCCAGGGTCAGCTCAAAAACCTGGGCAATGGAGAGAAACACCTAGAATCCCCTTAATTCCAACACTCTGGTTATGAACCAGAGTATCGTGCCAACATGCAAAACAACAAAGAACCCAGTATAATTATCAAGCGCCCCCTCTTCACTATTCAAGTCCAGATCTTCAATAATGTCCCTTAGTAAATATGTCCTGTATTCATCTAAGGTTTTGTTTCTTCTAAGTCCTAATTTTAATGACTTCTACTGTTTTTCCAAATAATCCATACAGTTATTAACTTTCACTGATCCTTATCTATGCTCTTGTTATTTATGTACTTTTACGTTATAAATCTTCTCCTTTTTCCTCAGATGGATTCTTCTCCCTTCCCCCTCCAGATCCTCAAGGCCTCTGGGCAAAGAAATAAAGACAGGGAAAACCCGCCTAGTGCAGCCAGTCACCTCAGGTATGTATAAGTGATCAGCGAAGTGACTACTCACACTTTCTTCTCACTATGTAAGCATGTAACCAGTCTCTCTTTCTCCTTCCTGGCAGGATCGACTCCAGAGCCCCAATCCTCAAATTGTAACCTTCAGGCAGAACACAAATACAGGCAAAACGACCTTGTGCAGTCAGCAACAACTATTCAGGTACAGAATAAATATGAATGCACTACTCATCCTCTTATTCTCAAAGTGCAGGCATGTAGTACATAACGTTGATTCATGTTATGTAATGACCCTAAGCACACAGCCAAGATATCAAAGAAGTGGCTTCAGGACAACTCTGTGAATGTTCTTGAGTGGCCCAGCCAGAGCCCAAACTTGGATCCGATTGAACATCTCTGTAGAGATCTGAAAATGTCTGTTCACCGATGCTTCCCATCCAACCTGATGGAGCTTGAGAGGGGCTGCAAAAAGGAATGTGCGAAACTGCCCAATGATAGGTGTGCCAAGCTTGTGGTATCATATTCAGAAAGACTTGAGGCTGTAATTTCTGCCAAAGGTGCATCAACAAAGTATTGAGCAAAGGCTGTGAATACTTATGTACATGTGATTTCTTGTTTTTTTTATTGTTTTATAAATTTGCAAAAATCTCCCAAAAACTTTTTCATGTTGTCATTATGGGGTATTGTGTGTAGAATTTTGAGGAAAAAAATTAATTTATTCCATTTTGGAATAAGGCTGTACCATAACAAAATGCGGAAATAGTGAAGCTCTGTGAATACTTTCTGGATGCACTGTAACTAGCATAGATTTAAAATTCACACTCACAAAACTAGAATGTTCTAAACCTAATATAGAAAATAACAAAGGAGAAAATAAAAAACACACCTTACAGTAAAGCTTCATCCCCCCAAATGCCACCCACATTACCTTGTATCTTTATCATCCTCCTGTGAACTCACCGCACCATACTAGCCCTGTTCTCCCAGTACCTGTATTCTGGACATGATCCTAGTCTGGTTCTCAGAGTTCTGTTGTGTCCAGTTCCCATTTACTCTCAGACCTGGATAATTTTTTCCCTATTTTGTCTGGTACTGGTACTTGTCTGTGTTGGTCTCTGTGGTGGTCCATTACTGTCCTGTCTCCTTTATTGTCTAAATGTGTTATGTCAAGTCCTGCCATGATGTCTGACTCCCAAACCCTGCTCCCTAATCCAGGAGCCACCTGCTGGGTGTCCTGCAGCCCAGACCATCCCCACCATCAGGGGCTCTAGCGAAGACCAGGCCCGGTTAGACTTCAGGCCCTGATGTGCGACGACCATAACACAATTAAAGTGCACTTCCTAAAGATTACCTATAAAACTTTTTTACATTGGAAACAACAGTTTAATTAAAGAAGGGCCTTAAATCCAAAAAGTGCACTTTACATAGATCTGTGTCTTCCCATTGTGATAACCCGTTCTGCTCAGGGTACGGTAAAATCTAAAAAAGAAGTTACAAATAAAGGAGTTCTCCATAGTGCAAATAACTTCTTTATTAACGACATAAAAATGGTAAAAAACATGCACAAGCTGTAATAAATGCATAATAATAGCAGAGGATTGCGCAGCAAGAGAAATGTTCCTCTTCATCCTTACAGCGGTCACTGTAACATTTTGTTACTTTGTGGCCTTTGTTAGTGTGATAAACACACACACTCACACTCACACACACAAAATACTCATTTTATTTTTCTCAACAGAGATTCTAGATGTGGAAGAGAGGGTACAAACCATGAAGGAGCTAGTGAAGAACCTCCCAGAACCAAACCACGATACCTTAAAGTACATAATAAGTCACCTGAGCAGGTATGAGAAAAACCAAATGAAATAATAAGTAGAGCTGATTATTGTAAGTGCTTTCTAAACTTAATTGCTTAAATAGGGACTAGAACAACATACTGAGACTCAGAATAAGTGGATTTTAGTGGCATGTATGTCAATGGTTTATCATTTAGGTGGTGTTCAAATTTGGTGGGTGGCATAGTGTGGAATTTGCTAATAAATAATAAAATGATGATACAAAAGCTATAACTGTGTATTTTTAACTTTTACAATTAAAATAAACAATAAAGTTTTATTAATAAAAAGGTACTATAGTAAAACATTTTAGCATATATGTCCGGCGTAAGCTCGGTCTAAAGACCGCACTTACGCAATCTACGTACAGAAATGGTACGTAGATAGCGTAAATAAGCTACTACGCATATGTAGTAGCTTAATTCTTAAAACAACGTATGTAAGGCAAAAACTATGTAACGAGGACACTGTATCAGATCAAGACTTCCGCTGCTATGACTGAATCAGCAGTGGAGGTCCGAGGCGCTCTCCTGCCCTGCCGTCGCACTACATATCAGGTTAGATTTCAATAATCTGCCTGAAAATCATTTTTATGATCAGAAAACGCCACTTTAGCGTTATTTAAATCCGGTCCCTAATTACTATACTGCTTTAATTGTCAATCACTGTTATATATTTAGCCTGTAGGTGGCACCAGAGCAGATCAGCACTTATATAATAAAATATAGTGGCAGTTAGATTAGACACTTTGCGGTAGATCCAGACCTAAATTGTTTTTACGTTAGTTGGCGTAGCGTATTTACGCTATCGTAAGTACTATGCTCTCCCCTAGGCACATCCCTCGCTTGTGTGTACTTTACTCGATATACGTTTGCCAAACCCTACCTAAACTTTTCCAAGCATAAATACTGACGTATGTAATGCAGTGATGTATGTAACAGCCTAACCCGGCTCAAACTGTACGATTTAAATGCCTCCCTCCGCCTACAAAGCGTTTTTCCGGGTGTCGTATGGATAACCCACTCTTTCGTTCGTAGTTACGCTGAAGTTACGTATGATCAGAGTTACGCAAGCGCAGTACATACAAATTGGCGATTTTACATTTTGCTGTTTAATAACCCGCACAGACTGTATTTTTACAAGCTTTTATTTAACTTGGTTATGTATGAATTAACAGGCGGTATGCTGCACGAGAATCAGGGCAGCTGAAAACCAGTGTCTACTGAAGATCCTAAGTTTCAGTATAAATAGTTAGTGTAGATAGAATATATCAAGGACACGGTACATCTGGGGTCCACATACAAATTTAAATAAATGATCATCTATGATGGTGACTGCTATTGTGATATGATAACCAACTTCTAAGGCAGTTCTAGGTATATATACACAAAAGTGACAGTAAAATACTGTTCAGTCTAAAAAAGTTTTGGATGCTCTTATAAAGTGCTGTTTCAAAATGGCAGTTGGAGATTCTGAGAGGGGACAAGGGAGCAACACAGCCAAAGCCAGCAGCATGAGATAATGAGGTGGTGTAGCAGAGCTGAGACTAAGACCGCTTTTAGGTTGCCATCCTGGGATATTGCTGGGGCTTTTCGGTGAGAAAAAAAAAAAGCTGGGTCGTCCCTTAAAACAGTGCAGGGCAGACCCGGGGCATTCTGGGTCTTAGGTCTGCCCTGACATTGTGAATGGGAAGCGCGCGGTTCCCGTTGAGGGACTTGTAGACAAATCCCTCCAATTGGGTGTATTAGGTGAGACCCGTGTTGAAAACCCAGGTCAGCGCCTTCACCCCACCACTTGCCGGGGTCTGACATGGGAAATACCCTTCTTTTTTCCTGTGTCTCAGTCCCAGGTCATTAGACCCAGAACCAGGACCCTGGCAGATTTAACGTTACCAACAAATAAAATGTACCAAAAAAAAGAATAGATTATTTTGGTACCAGCCTAAATGAATTCCCTCATATGACTAAAAATAAAAGCGTGGGGCATAAATATGAAATATTGAAAGTTATGCAAATAATCATTGCTGAACGAGGTCTCTGGACAGACTTTGAATCGAGGAATTACACTGCTCGCAATCAAGTGGAAAAAATTTGTGAAACAAGGATGCTCTAGCAGAATGCGAAAACTAATGTATCAAAATACGTAGAGCATTATAAATATAAAAAGGACATTTCAATATTTACACCCCTTGCTTTGACTTTTAGTC
The DNA here is from genome assembly GCA_011038615.1 of Limnodynastes dumerilii. Lineage (NCBI taxonomy): Eukaryota > Metazoa > Chordata > Amphibia > Anura > Limnodynastidae > Limnodynastes > Limnodynastes dumerilii. Next base: position 144,447 of record WWET01001886.1, on the reverse strand, counting down.
AAATAAGGCAGTCATTTAGGTCGGTATCAAAATAATTTTTTCTTTTTTGGTACATTTTAATAAAAGCTTGGGGGTAGATCCTCAGCTCCGTACTTGTTGTGCATAATTCCCGTCCTGTAGGTTGTGCGCATTCGCACAACCTTACTATGTTGGCGTACATACCTATGTTACATACGCCTGTGGTTACATAAAAGGGGCTGTTCCCTAATTTACGGGCATTGTATCTCCGCCGTAGAGGCGGAGATAAACATGTAAATTAGGGTTTAGGGCCGCAAGGCCGCAGTCTTAGTCGTAAATTTTAAGGTAGGAATCTGGACACATAAGTGTTTAGATTTTACTACCTTGAGCAGGGAGTGCAAGGGGCGTGCACTCCCCTCTACGCTATCGTGCGTACTGACCCATCGTGTGCACATAACGCATGCGTGGGTCAGGATATGGGCCTTGGTTTTTTTAGATGAAAAAAGTACTATAAATTATTTACACATTAATTGCAGTTTATTATTAATAATGCAAAGCTTATTTTCCAATGAAATTGTATTTGGCACATAACTTTATCTTATACTTTCCAGCTGTGGTCCAGTTGTTCATTCATTATTGCTTATACAGATTATATCATGCGCTCTGACTACTTTTTTTTTCCGCTGTTAACATTATTGGACTGGATCCAGACACTTTCCCTCTTTTCTGTGCAGCTGGATTGTATTTTGCATGATTTTATGTGCACACATCTTTACTTTCAGAGTTGTTTGCAAGTTTAGTGCATCATAAATAGAAGGCTGGGCCATGTGGTTCTTGGCCAATCATGTTCTGTGTTGGAAATCCCCTTAGTCTGGTGCCAACTGCACAGGCAGGAAATTGTGTTGCCAAGAGATAACGCATTAAACATATATGGTTTTATTTCTCACATAAGAGATAGCAGCAGTGCATTTATGCTTTTTGCAAAATAGCTTTATTTTAGGCAATGTTACAGAGGCAAGTCAGGTGAATTGCATGTATTGTGCGTAAACAAAGTGGTAAAAATTATATGCTCCTAAGTTTCTTATTACATATAACTACTATGGCAGTTATCTGGGTGAAAATAAGGGATCTAATTACTATCAAATGGTATGATTGACCGCAATTAAATTGTTCATGCCACAAACTCATTTGTATAGACATAACATTAATTTTGAGTAAACCCGGCAGCCAGGGTTGGACAAGTGAAGAGGCCAAGTTGACTGTAAGGCAAAAATACTATACAAATCAAGTATCAATGCACAGGGGGCAGAAATGAGACTGGAGGAGGTTGAGGACAAGATCATAGAGGGCACTGCTTACCAAATATCATACAGTGAACAGTGAGTAATCTAACTACTGACCAAGTGTTCACCAGAGCCCCTGATGGTGGGAATGGGCTTGCTGCAGGCCAGCAGCAGGTCATGGGCTGCTGCTATACAGTACCAGATACAAAATTAATGCAATATGTCTAAGCAGGGAAAAAAAGTTTTTTTGGCACTTGACATAATTGGCATATACAAAAAATGTATATAGGGAGATATAAAAGAAAAGACTAAGAATACCATCCTGCTACACGCAGCCCTTTGTTAGGGGTTAGCGAATCCCCAAAAGGAGTATAAATACAGTATACAAATACACAATACAGTATACAAATACAGTGTACAAATACAGGAGTTGTGTTGTGTCTAAGCAGGGATTGCAATGCAGCATTATACAGTAACAGGAATCCAGGAGTCAGCTAGAGGAACAAGAATCCAAGAAACAGGTCCAGAGAATGGCCAAAACTATCTTCAGGGAAGATAGTTGAGGTCACTGGGTCAGCAGGCTAACATAACATATAAGAAGGGAGAAGTCACATGGTAAACTGAGCCAGGAAGTGATGCGTGAAACACCTGATCAGCAGAACCAGGGGGTGTTTAGAAAACTGGAGGACCGTCATGTGATCTGACCAAAAGGTAAACAAGCTGTGGATGAATAACGCCATGCAGGCACTAACCGGAAGGTGGAGCTGTCAGTTGCTCTTTTTTGGTATCTGCAACAGGAGGGTGACGTCTTCTTCTTCCTGAGGGGTGTCAATCACTCTTGAACCTTGTAAAAGAAACTGGTTAGCAAGTGTGATTTCAATAAATGAACAAGGAGGTTATGTTCAAGCCCTTTTTTTTGGGGTGGGAGCAGCCTGCTCATTCTCTGGTGGAAAAGGACTCGCTTTTGTTCTGGTCTTTGGATCGGGACTGAGCACACAGACCTCAATGGGTATGCCAGCACACCTTACCCACCACATGGGAGCCATATAGGACAGACAAACACAATCTGCACTCACTGTGTACATCAGGGATCACCATCTGCAGTCCACCTGGATTTCTGCACCTGGAAGGAAACACAACAATCTGCCCATACACACACCGTACTTACCATGTGGATATTACAGTGGGACTTCCTGCCACGCCTTGCCCCACTTATCATAGCACCTACTGCTTAACAACACTGAATAAGTGGTTAACTTCAACACACAAAACACTGTATTCAACAACCCTCTGGTACAAACGGGGCTTAAGGCCCAATATTCCAGCAAAATTGAGATAGGAAATACAGTGCAATAAACAGTAATATCACTCCAACACAATTCATTTCAGAGGTGCTGTGGGCAGTCGGCTCTGACTCAGATATGAAGGTGTTAATTCACAGAGGCTGCAGTAAGAATTCCCCAGACACTGCATAATCAGGAGGGTTGTTCCGACTAGGGGGTACAGCAGTGTTATTTGAACAGATTTCACAGTGTCTGGCTCTTAGCAATTGAAAATTGCGTATTGGATGCCCAGGAAGATCTTCCCAGCCTTTATTTCCAGATTTACCACACTCTAATGCCTGCACAGATAAATGTCAGATACCTGGTCACCAAAGGGTAGAAATAGGGCCATCTACTATTCTTTTTTTGCAAACTTTCATGTGCCGGCCTAACTGTGACGCTGCTTCAAAATAAGTAGGATGTCAGCCCGGCTTTCCTTTTTATAATGCCTCAGCGTTGGCTGCAGCAGTGCCCCTGTTTTTAACCAATTAAACCCTGGTGGTCCAATGGTAACCCTTGTTACCAGTTTCCAGGGTTCTGCTCACCTCCACAGCGCTCCCCGTATGGTTCGCTCCTCTTCTGGCCCTCTCAAGCACGCTGCCGAACCCCGTCAATCTCCCACTGCAGCCGTCCCAGCCAGAACTGGGAGACCATAGCACCGTAGTCCCCACCGGATCCATTGACAACCAGCGCAGCTAGACCTCTAACTGGCTGCCCTCAACCCAGGACACAGCGGGAGAAAGAGAGAGGGGACGAGAACTGGAGTGAGGAAAGGATAGGACTGGGTTGGGAAGAGGGAGGCATAGCAGAGGTGGAGTGAGCAGGTGAAGGGGAAGAGGAGGAGAGGTGAAGGTGTGTCGGGAAGGCATAGACTTTCCTAAAGAAATGTAGTTTAAGGGATTGTTCATAAATCCATGTGGTGTGGGACTGGATTCAGACCTCAGAACCCCTGTGCTATGCATCAGAACGTATAGAAATTGTTGCCATACTTTATACATATGATGGGCTGGCTTTCCTATGTAAATCATACAGTAATTGCTGGGTTTAACCCACATGTAAAATTATTTTGTCCACACATTTAACCTTACGTGCGGACAAGATAAAGTAGGGTTGAATTCGGTACGTGTGGAACTTAGTAGCAGCCGAACGTATGGAATCCCTTCGTACACTCGCTTTCCGCTGCTACATGTGGATCTGACCCATGATGATCAGATGGGGGGAGAGACAGCAATTGTTGACTGATTGAATAGGGAGAGAGGGAGTGTGACTGGAAGTGAGAGAGGAGAGGTCGGAGTGGGGAACCTAGACAGGGCTTTGTAGGTGATGTGAAGAGCTTGAAAGGCCTTCTGTATACGTAACCCCTTACAGGGAGGGCATGCAGTGGAGGACCTGCAAAAGAGGAAGATTAATCTTCTCATGGGCTGAAGGGGAAACAAGTGGAATGAGTGCCTTAGCTCCATGGCACTTGTAAAGAAATAGAACAACTGATCAGGCAAGGAAAATGCTGCTAGCCCTGTAAGAATATTATCAGCATTAAGTCTGCAGTCCCATGTCACTCCCCTCTCACGTGTGGACTTTGGTAAAGTTCCATGGCCATAAGACATTGCGAGTCCCTGCTGCACGTTACTTCACTACAAAGTAGGGACAGCTGAGAGTTGCTTTTCGGCTGTCCCTATATCGAATGACAGCAGTTTTAGAATTTTTTTTTAATGAATAGGTGTGTATGTGATTAGCATACTCAAAACTTTCATTTTTGGAAGTGCCACTGCTGGACAACCGGAGAGATAAGTAACCCTCACCGGGGACATAGGGTTAGGCTGCATGGGGGAGACTAAGGGTTAGGCTGTGGGGGGGGGAGACTTAGGTTTAGGCTGTGTGTGTGGGAAGGGAATTAGTTTGTGGGGGGGGGGGCAATTAGGCTTAGGCTGCGGTGGGGCACTTAGGCTTAGGCTGCGGGGGTAGACTTAGGGTTAGAGTTAGAAAGTGGGTTGGGGATAGTTACTTACCTTTTGGAGCATTGTGTTCGGTGCTCTGGGAATCGATTGCTATGCCTCATCCAGATATCGAATACAATAAAATTAAAATGCCCCCCTGCCCACCTTGCAGACTTTGGCCATGCGGAGGGAAATTGCATTCTGTATGCAAGTAGATTCGCAACGTAACATCTGCACGCTGCATTCATAGGCTGATTTATGCAATCAGCAATCTTGCCTAAGTCTCCTAACGTTACTAATTCTAGATCCAGCCCTAAGTTATTTCACCTGTGCCCTGGTTCAGTTTTGGTTGGCACTGGCAGTTCTTTAAAGCCACACCTTTAGTTGTACACATTTCACAGACTTTGCCCAAAAAATGCACACAAACTACAAACAGAATGGTGATGTTCCAAACTTGTAATATTGAACAGTCCATAGTGTGGAATAACTGGAAAATAGTTTTTTCCAAGCTGTTTGGCTTTTGTGAATGTGTAATATAATCTACAGTTATTAGATTACATTGTGCTATTCCGGTTACTGATTCCTGCCTCAATATGTGAGGGAAAGCTGGTACTTACCATAAACTTACAGCACAGCCAGTGTACGGGAGATGGGATGTCATATATGGAACACTGGCCAGAAACTCCCTGCACATCTTTGACAGTAAAAATATGACTAACAATTGAAGCCTATGCTAAATTCATATTAATAGACATTATCTCTGTATCAATAAAAAAAATAATGAATACTCTCAGAAGAATGACTCAGCTAGAAAGCGGTATTTCTAAATAAACACGTCTAAAGCCGGACGCCCACAATAGTCCCACAGGTATTCTAGAAATGAGAAGCCATTAACCAAAAGCCCAGGTGATATTCATTTAAAGTGCAAGGCCGGGTGCTCCCCCAGCTGCAGAGTAACTCATTTGTATTCTCATGCTTCCAGAATGCTGCTGGTGACACAATCCGGAAATGACCTGCTCTGTGTAAAACTTATGATAACTTTTATGTTTTCTGAATAAAATCCCCCTTGTGTAAGTCGACACAGGGATTCACTTTACTCTAGTTGTAAAGCAAATGGCTTTTGTTAAATCTGCAATAAAAGTTAATGAGCATAGCATTACTAATACATTGTTTAAAATGGACATAAATCAGACAATTCTAAATCTTTGCTAATGCCACGCCTTTCAAGCAAATCTCCCTGGCAGCTGGCTGTTATTAAAGGCATCAGAGATGTTCTGCAATGGCATTAACCAGGTAGAGATACTAAGCCACTGCTCTTTTGGGAGTCGGGTGAGTAATATAATCGATGGCAGGAAGTGTGGCCATATGACCTTATAATGTTGTGGTGTTTAACATGTCAGTCACCTGATGTTTTGCATACGTTTTACCAGAGTTGTATTCTCCTGAATCATAGGGGAAACTCTTGGAACTTAATAATATTATTATTATTATTATTATTAATATTATTATTATTAATA
>WWET01001886.1:100790-123712 GCA_011038615.1 Limnodynastes dumerilii | reverse complement strand
ATATATATTACAATATTAGAGTTAAGAGGTGATGTTTCCTATTAAGGTGGTTCGCTGGTACCATGGTCTTAATTTTGAAAGACTGCCATTGCCAGCAGTCTGCATTTTAGAAAGCAGTAATCATGAGACACCTGGAGTAGCGAAGAGACATCCGCCGAAAGATAAATAATTTGACCTAACCCTTTCCTAACACTAGCCCATTGTTTCTCGCAGTCTCACCCTAACCTTCCCCCTTCTTTCTTCATACCCTAACCCTAATTCGAACCCTAATTCCGAACCCTAACCATAATTCGAAACCTAATTCTGGACCCTAACCCTAATGCTGAACCCTAATTCCGAATCCTAACCCTAATTCGAAACCTAATTCTAGACCCTAATGCTGAACCCTAATTCCGAATCCTAACCCTAATTCGAACCCTAATTCCGAACCCTAACCCTTATTTCCGAACCCTAACCCGAACCTGAACCCTAATTCGAACACTAATTCCGAACCCTAACCCGAACCCTATTTCCAAAGCCTAACCCTAATTCCGAACCCTATCCCAAAACGTAACCCTCATCCAATCCCTCAAACCCCCTTATTTTTCCTGTTGAAAAGAGCCCTAGAAAGCATGTTGTGTCATCCAATGTAATGCAATGGAATCTAATGAAACGCAAGGTGGTCAATGGGAGTGGCCCGAGTGAGAAAAAAAATTCTGGGGGAGAGGAAAAAGCAAGATGGAAACCCCTTCCGCTAGTCCCAATCCGAATGTCATGTGACGCGAGGGTGCCAGAGTCACCACCAAGGGGATGCTGGGTAGCCGAAAAGCCCCACTGCCATTGTTTTCTATGGGGCCATGCTTTCCTATGGGAGACATTCTATCCTATGACTGTCATTCTGTCTTATGACTGCCTTTCTGTCCTATGAGACCTACTGCCATGCCTCGAACGCAATAACCTTAACATACCTTAATCTTATCCTTCCATACCCCATAGCCTAACCCTATCCCTCCATGCCTTGCAACCCTAACCTTAAGCCCTAACCCTAACCTTAGCCCAATGGAGCCCCTGCAGCCTAACCCTAACCTTCCACCACAGCTTCTTACTATTGGGAAAAGGAAAATAGGCTCCTGTTCTCAATAGCAATTTTCTATTTTCAGGGCTCTTCAAACAGTGATTCAGCCGCCATTCAGCTGGCAGCTGTATCATGTTCGAAATATGGCTGCTCGGACCGGCAACCGTATTACGTTTCATAGCGCTAATCTAAATAACAGTATAATAGTAAAGCTGGTTAATCTGGCCCTTAGAGTCAGTTGAACAGCAATTATTTTTAGGGCACAACTAACTGTGTGTCAAACAATACAATCAAGCCACATCTGTGTGTAGACAATAAGATAATCATTGGCAGAATGAAATTCTAGGGCATATAAGCTTAGCTTGCAAAATGACTTTTACCATTGTGTCTAGGAGAAAAACTCATCTAAAATTGTCTTTAAGACTCTATTTATTGTCATTTATTTCTTTTTTTCGCCCACTTGGCCTGTTGTAATGTGGGAGTTGTTCAGTTAATGTCACTGGAAAATTGTACATTAAATGCAGTTGTTTAATGCATATTTCCAGTGTGAATCAGTGCTATACATTAGGAAAGTAGACATAATCATATCTAAAGAGAAAAGTGCGTAACTATAACAACTTTATGCTGTTAAGAAAATACTCTAAAAATGGGGACAAATTATAAAGAATACAAATACAAAAGAGGATTTTGTGTAAAATATTTACATTTGGGCAAAACCATGTTGAATTTCAGGGAGAGTTTAATTATTTTATTCTTTGCATACAGGGAGAATACTTTGTTCATTGCTTATTGCACAGATACTAAGAAATATCACCTCTTAATTCAAATTCTGGTTTTACATTTTAAAATTAAGCGGAGCCCTTATATTTAAAAGGTTGTAATTCTAGACATTTTTGTTTATATCCTAAAATTGCTAATACTAATTGCTAAAGATGCTGCCAATTGTATATAAGAACCAACAAAAACATTGACTTTAAAAATGATTACACTGGACAGCACCCACAGAGCGATGGTGACATCACAGAGTCTGTGGCCAGCCTTAGATTGGATGATTCTCCCTACCTCCCTGCAACCACCATATGGGGATTGGCAAATCAGTGGTTAATCCTTCAGTCAGAATGAACAATTCGATTATCGAATGTGATTATCTTTGGACAGTTTTTTTGCGTTCCGATAAATCGGCTCTTGTCATACACTGCACCATAATCATATAGTTCAGGCATTTGTTGTTTAATCTGCTTTGTTTATNGGGCAATCAAACTATCATCATATGGTACCTCTTTCATATATAACTGTAAGTATTTATCAATTTTGCATGTAATATGGCCTACACTGAGTGCAAACAATAGTCATGCACAAGGCACCTATTATGATGATAATGATGATGATACGAAGCTACAAGAGTAAATGTATATTTACTTGCATTCCCAATGTCATATTCTATTTTAAATTACACTTTTATAATTGGGAATTTAAGATTTGAATTTGTTTCAGTCATGTTTGAATACTGAATATATAACTCTATAACAGTTTAAATTATGATCATGTGTGATGTCTGGGCTTCCACTGTCTGGAAAGACTCTTTGGTATGTATTCAAGTATCAAGACCCCAACTGGTTTTCCTCATTAGACATCGTTAGTGTGCTTTATGCATGTCTCATGGGAATCAAAGCTGCCCTGTGTTCCTCAGTTCTTCTGCAGAGGGTAGCATTGAGTAGGCCTCATGTTGTTCTGTTTTATCCTCCCACCTCATCTTTCCATTTTCAGAGAGATCTGTAGTGCCCTTATTACAATAGGAATACCGATGGTTCATGTGCTGTGAGAAGGAGCCAGAGTGGGAGAACCTTTTGCCACATTTGTCACAGCAATATGGCTTTTCTCCTGAGTGCAGGCGAATGTGTTCAATGAGGTGATGTTTGTGCTTGAAGGCCTTGTTGCAGACTTCACACTGATGGGGTCTATTTCCTAGATTAAAACAAAGACACAGAATAGGTCTGGTAGATTCAGAGGAAATGTGCGGAAAAATGACCACTGAAAGGGTGATAGATAAGTGGAACAGCCTCCCATCTGAGGTGGTGGAGGCTAACACAGTAGAACAGTGTAAACATGCTTGGGATCAATATAAGGATATCCTAAACCTCACACAATTGAGGGTAAATAGGGTTTAGGGTCAGTACAATTTTAAATAAACATCTGGACAGACTGGATGGGCCATGTGGCTCTTATCTGCCGTCACTTTCTATGTAACCCAATTATATTAATTGCTTTCTTAAAATACACATTAACCTAATCCTGTAAAATGACATCCTTAAAAATGACAAACTTTGTTTGTGAATCACTATATAGTACAATATACAAATAACATTTCTATTTTAAGATTTGGTAGTACAGATCTTTTTCATGGGTGTGGCACTATGCAGATAATCACAAATGTACATAATTGAGATAATGCCATACATACAGACAGGCCCAGCAACAGGGGGGAACAAGAGGGACAGCTGTGAAGGGCCAGAGGTTCAGACGGACCCCTGCAATCCACTATTGATGTGAGATGGGGACCACGAAAAACATGAGGGTGCCGGGGCCCAAGATGTTCACAATTACACTCTATCAGCCTGACCAATCTAATAACACTGTTATTGGAAATCTTTTGTTACTTTAATAGTCATGTTGTGAGTGTGCAGCCATATAAAATGAAAATAATTACCTGTGTGTTCATATTTGTGACGTAAAAGAGAGCTACTCTTCTGGAAACTCTTATTACACTGATCACAGACGTATAATCCATTTTCTGACTTCTTTGACTTTTTTCGGGGTGAATTTGTGCTTTTCTTTCCCTCCTCCTCCTCCGAATTATTCTTGAAAACAAAAGATGGATAATTGTTAGCAATCACAAGTGTCTGCATCCAAAATGCAAATAGATCTAGTGGGATCTTAGTGCTAATCACTGCAGCATTCCTATTACTCAAAGAGGAATCCACTCTCCCCAATGATAAAATCCAACAAGACAATTAAACGATAGGTGGAGAATGCGCTGTGAGTATGGGGGGTTATAAGGGATGGGCACAGGGGTTCAATAAATAATAAATTATGATAATCGCTTATATTAGAGATATCAAAATGTAAAATAAGAATAAGAGTAGGTAAATAAATAAATGAATAAAAGTATTCACAGTAATAAGATGTTCTGGAGTATTCTTACATATAAGGCAAGGTGCTTATGAAATAACTGATAAAAGAGTCTCTCATAATAAATCAGTAGTCCAATATCCTAAAAACATGCATAGTCCCAGCATATATTGCAAAAGTGCACAGCCCCTTTAAATTCTGGTGGTGCCGGGTCCCCTCAGATCAACGTTATTAGTTCTCCACCAATATCATCAAAGAAAGGGAGATAAAAGTGCAAAAATCATTAAAACTGGGCTTTATTCAACATAAGCTGTTACTACATAAAGTTGCTATTGTTATTGTATAGAGCTGCTAGCATGACATCTTTTATTACACAGCTCTTATTATGGTACATGCTTATTACAGAGCTGCTATCATAATGCCTCTTATTACAGAGCTGTTATCAGGGTACCTCTTATTACAGGACTTCCTCTTTTTATAGAGCTGTGCCCTGAAAATAGTAGTGGCATTTTCTGCACACGTACAATGACACATTTAAAGAGGTGACCACAGTTCTCTTTTCTGAGCAGTATGCACAGTTTGAGGTTGAGGTGCAGTGTAACACTAGTGGGTGCAGGGGTAGCAGCCTTGTCAGCCCCTCTTCCCTGTGGGCCCAGAGTAGCCACTCTCCTTGCACCACTGCTTCTATTACGTATTGTGAAAATAAGCTCTATAACCAATACAAAGGTAAAAGAAAATATTGACTCACCATCTGTCTGCTGTCTGTAGAGTTGTTTCCAGAATAGCAGTTTATATAAGAGCAGCACTGGAGATTACTAAAGCTATGGTTCATATGCAGGAATGGATATCGGCTCTGAACAAAGCTGTGTAGTACATCAGGTAAGAAGCATGACATATCGAGGGACTCATTTTGTAGGTGAGTATATGTTAATAATGGAAATGAATCTTGCCTTTTATTTCTAAATGGGTCATCTGGATCTTTTAGGGGTTCTTCACTTAAAATTGAAATATTATTTCTTTTTGGGATGGACAAGTCCAGTGGCTCGAGTTGAGGCTGCATTTGAAGAGTGATAGGGGCTCTGAGAAGAAGATTGGAATTGCATCTGATTTGTTCTTCTGAATCCCAATGTTCAGCTGATAGACAACATTCTGCAGTTTGCAGTCTAAAGTCAGCGTGTTCTAACTTTTCTATGTACCTCCTGGGCAACTCACTGTAGTATGGAACTGAACAGATTGCGTTTTCAACTGGAATATTGGTTTGATAGTGTGGACTGAGAATCATTGTCTCTGGACAGTACCTTCCACAATGAGCAACACTGGAAATCTGGTGTTCATTGCCTTGTTTCTTTATAGAGTACCACTCCAATTGTCTGAGATCACCATCTGACCATCCACTGTAATCAATCGGAAAGCGATGCAAATTGCTCCACAAATCATTGCTAAGATGGAAAAGAACCGGGGACTCTTTCAAAGGTGGAGACATGTCAGTAGATCTAGCAGGGACATTAAAATCATGTCCACGATGAGCAATTTGTGGCATTGATAAAGATTCAGCTGCTGGTCTATATATTAACCAATCTTTGTTGAGGTGATCAACGGTGGGTTGCAGGTTAAATTGATGGCTATATTTTTCGCTATAATTAGCTCCTGTAAAGGGCATTGTGTCTTTAGAGGGAAAGCATTTCCTGTTGTTTAGGTGAGAGCTGTATGATCCTGAGTGTGAGAATCTTCTCTTGCATTTGGAACATTCATATGGCTTTTCACCTGCATGAACAGGAAGTACAAAAGAATTCTACAATCCAAATAATATTTACCTGCTTACATACTGTACATAACAACACGCATTTATGTGATTTTTGTAAAACGCAATTTTCAGTTAAACATAACCTTTCACGTAAAAGTAGATTATGCCTAAAATTCACCAAAACGAAACACTTCTCCTGTCTAATAAAATATACAATCTCACTAAAATGTAATTTATACTGGTCACGTCCGTGTGTGGTTACACGTTTTGTTGTACATGTCTTGGGTGGTTGTTAGGAATTTTAATAAATTGTCAAGATATTTTATCACAGTTATGAAATACTGATGAAAAAAGGGCTGGTTATGGTCATACATCAAGTCATGTGTTATGCCAGGTATTTACTATACAAATATTGGGCCCATCAGCCAATGAAAATCTACTAAAAAAAAATGCACTTGTCCGTTAATTGGATTGCGCAGGATGGTTAGGAAATCGAACTGGCATTGGGATGGACCCAGGACTAGCAACTGTAGGTCATTTCCATACATCTCATACGAAAATCAACTATTTGTGGACTTTCCAATGCATCATTTTGTGTGGACTTTTAAGACCAGATTTACTAAGCTGCGGGTTTGGTAAAGTGAAGATGTTGCCCATAGCAACCAATCAGATTCTAGCTGACATTCTCTAGTATGTAATAGGAAAGTGTGAGCTAGAATCTGATTGATTGTTATGGGCAACATGTCCGCAGCTTAGTAAATCTGGCCCTTATTGTCTGTAACAAGGGGCTATCCCACTCACCATGTATACGAGTACAAGATACGCATGGTGGATGGGCATAGGTATTTTAATTGTACAGCCCAAGTATAGTAATCTCCGTACGGAATATAGTATAGCAAAGTCCATGTGTTCATAGCTGAAGTTTTTCGACCGTATGGACACCTAGATCCAGTCGTTGTGCTCAGCCGATTACTGGTCTGTGTTTACACTCTTTTTGTTGGGAGCAAGGAAAAATTTAACTGTGTGTATGAAGCTTCAGTCAGAACGAGTATTGCTGCATGTTTAGTGCTAACTTTAAACCCCAAATAACAGTTCACGTGTAAGTACTACTCACTTTTATTCCACAATTATGGATGTTTAGAGGTGAATTCATACATAACACTGCAGTTCTAAACAAATAATATAAACTTACCACTGTGTATACGAATGTGCTCTTTCAGATGATGTTTAAACTTAAATGCTTTTCCACACTCTATACACTTAAACTTGCGATCTTCAGCCGTCTTCATGCATGTGGTCTAAAACAGAGATCAGTCCCAAATTAAAGTTGTTTTTAATCTTGCAAGTCATTTATGTTTCATATATATGTAAAGTTTGAACATCTTGGTTTACAAGTAGGAATAAAAATATGTTTCTGCTTTATAAATACTAGCAAAAGTGAGCTTTTGTTGTATGGTAAATGAGTGTGAAACAATAACACATAACAATAACACATAACAATACCAATATTACATTGTGTATATTATATTATCTCCCCAGTTGCTAGAACTGTGAATTCCTTATACTGTTGTATCTTCCTCTGTATTTTAGAGATTAAATAAATAGCATTATCATTTTGAAGTTTCTAAAAAAAGGTTCACACAAATGTAATTTAATAAAGAGATATCAATATTAGAGAATAAAAAGGGGTATATTATTATTATTATTATTATTATTATTATTATTAGAATAATATAGATCATAATAGTAATGAAACCCCTTACCAGTCCCTTTCCATTGACATCTCCACTCTTCTTTTTGTATCTTCTGCACATACACAAGAGTCTGTTGCACATGTGCAGTAGATGAAAAATGAAGCCATTGCTGGAGAAGAGGAGCACACTGGATCATAAGACAGATACATCTGATTAAATATTAAACCTGCATAGGGCAGAATCATCGCAAACCGCAATAATACTGTATTTGTTTTTTCTTACATAAACTTAGCCCTTACTTCTTCTCCTACCTAGGTCACCAGAAAATCTAGAGCTTCTGATGTTCTTGGTGCTACACATATTGCATACCTTCATTTCCTCCGGGTGAATTGCTGGGCAGTGACAAACATTCATAGAGTGGTCAATCTGTAATCCAGTGTCAGGTGATTTGCAGTCCCTTCCACAGAGACCGCAAGTTTTCAGTGTAGCTCCTTAAACATGATGATAATAATCGGTAAAGCATAAAACATATTAAAGTATTAAAATAAAGTGTCTCCGCTTCTGTATCATTGTGTTTATTAGTGAATGTACTTAGAGGTCTATTTACATTATATTTAAGTTCCACACCGTGTAGGATCAGCCTTTGCAATAATCCTGCAGGCTGGAACCTCCATAATCACAACTCTTACTTATCTGTTATACTGGAGAACAAGTAGAGAGGAGCTAAGGGGCCTTATCGTACACACACAGACCCACAAAACTCGGTATACGCATCTAAGTGGCAGGTCGGAGCAGGTTACATCCCACTGAATAAACAGTCACTCCCCTTGCAAACAGCGGCCGGACCTAAAGTTAGACCTGCATTGACTCGCCCTATCTGGCCGCACTCACTTCCGACCTTATGTGCAATAGTTGCGTATATTTAGGGTCCTATGTCTGTAATCGCGCCCACTTTCCCTCATCTCAATGCCTCCCCCACCCATTTTTATGCAAATTTACTTATACTTATTGAAGGTTTAAGAAAGAACCATTCAGCTTTAAAAGCTGTTATAATACAAATATCAAAATAATAAATATCTACATAAATTAGACCTAAACAAAATTTGTATCTCAAGGTCTCACACAAACAATGCAAACATGATACAAGGTAAATTATAAAAACATTTATGTTTAAAAAATGTTTACAACAAACAATGAAATCATGCACAAACTGCAAATAAATGTAAATAATAAATACCTTTTAAATTTAAAGTCAAACACAAAATGGTGACATAACAGCAATTTTATGTTTCAATCAAAGTGAACACATGCATTCATTATAATCACAGCAGCTGTGTGCTCTCTGTTACCAATGTAGATGTCAACTTAAGAATGGTAGGGGGCATTCTTATCTTTTCCCATGCGTATCTTACTCTATGCAAGACCTTCTTAACTTTGAATCATTCTTAAGTCTCGAGGAATGCCCACATACTGTACATTAGTAATCCGAATGCTTCTCATTTGCATTAAGAACCATCCCCCTCTAGAAACACATGCATAAGTCTGGCCGTTCGCTTGTATGAATCATTCTTAAGTAACCGTTCTTATCAGTGAATCATTCTTACATTGTTTTAGTGCGTAGTTTTGAGTTCTGGGCATGCTCAGTTTAACTGTTCTTAAATATACGCACTTAAATCCTGCTCTTTCCTATCTGTGAATTAGGCCCTGAATCCTGATTTCCACCTGTAAATCATTTGTACAATTAGAATTACAGTGGCGTCTGTTTTTATAAACCAAATATCGATTTCTTTTTTGCTTGACCAACTTTTAACAATAGGGTGTTAAAGCTTTTGAGTTTCATAGTTTTTCGGTTTAGCACCAATTGCGGAATTATTTTATTTTGCACTAATTTCATGTCTGCACAACTGTACCGTTGTATGTGTGTCTTTCTGTGTATAATAGCAGGACAAAGAAATGTTAAAATATTCCAATATATTTTTATTTCATCTGCCCAACTATATTATTTTATTTCCCATTTAGAAGGGATGGATACGATTCAGTGTTCAGAATGTTGCGGTGTATGTGCTCTATGAACAATTAAACTCGTATATATCACCAAAAGTTAAAGGGCCAGATTTATTAAGCCGCGGGTTTGAAAAAGGTGAGATGTTGCCCACAGCAACCAATCAAATTTTAACTGACATTCTCTAGTATGTAAAAAGAAAGTGAGAGCTAGAATCTGATTTGTTGTTATGGGCAGTATCTCCACTTTTCAAAACCTGCAGCTTAGTAAATCTGGCCCATAGTCTTTCCATTATTGATGAATGACACATTTTTATGTTAATGACAATGTTAATAACTTATTCAGCTTGATTTGATAAATGGCAAAAACTCACTCTCAGCAGGTTTTACACATCCACTGGTTTCACTTTGTGGTGTTGTTGGGTTTATCAAAGACAAAGAGGTCTTTGATCTTATCTCTTCATCAGCTCCTATTTCAGCTGGATGTTCCATCTCCTCTAGATGCTGCGTATGATATACTCCTGATACAAAGACACATAAACACAAACATACTATAGAATAAGCCAGAAGTTGATAGCTCCACAATACTAGTCATTTTTTAAAGGAAATATGGAGATCTATGATGAAAAGGCTGAGGTTTGTCTATAGTACTTACAGGGAAGTTTGAGGTAGTCTGCTGAGCTTTCAAGGCCACCAGGCTGCCTCTCTTTTGTTTGTAGAGAACTAGGATGTTGTTAGTATTGGAAGTAGGCCCAATTATGTCTGTACAGAACTCAGGTCACTAAGATGCTCACTGTCTTGGGTGGTGTTCATTAGGTGGTGTTCTCCTTGTGAAATACTAGTCATAAGATGTTGTATTTGTTTGCTACTCTTTCACATAACATATGTTCTTGTACTTTATTGTCTACACCACACCCATATTATGTATTTGCACTGTTCTTCATAAAGTATTTTATGTCCTTATTCTCCCTACTATTTTTTGGTCCCACCTTTAGCTGATCCAGCCCAGGTATGGCCTCTAGCAGATTTTTTTCAGGGTCTCTTTAAGTTCCGACTCCATTCCTGGTTTTAAATTAAAAGGCAGATCAATTTATAGAGTCAAATTAGAATAATCCACTCATTTTCGGGCTATTAAAGATTGTACAAATAAAGGTTTGAGATGACCAACATAAAGAGTGGAAAGACAACACATGTTCAGTCCCTCCATATCCTGTTACCATTGCCTAAAACTAAATGATACAATCCTTGACTACACTTGGCTACACTATGCAATGCAGAAAAAGCTACGAAGATATACAGCTGATAATAGCTATAAAATGATAACCGCTTTTGCATGAATATAAGAATTATAATAAATTAATTAGACTTTTAGGTATATGTATATTCGCCCCCAGTGACCCAAGTGGGCTTCCTATACACTTTAGATCAGTGTTCCCCAACCTCAGTCCTCAGGGACCACTAACAGTGCATGTTTTCCATGTCTCACTGCTGGAGCACAGGTGTGTTCATTACTAACTGACACATTTTAAAAGCTCCACAGGCGCTGCTCATTATATCACTTGTGATTCTTTAAGGAAACCTAGAAAATATGGACTGTTAGTGGGTCCTGAGGACCGAGGTTGAGAAACACTGATTTAAGGGGTCAGTGGCTGCTGGGGGGCTCCCTTGTGGATAAATAGCAGGTGGTTTTTACCCCTAGTGTCATCAGCACCCAGTACATACATTGGATACTGATGAGTGTAGTGTAAAAAAAAACTTGGTGCCTACGTTTTTGTGCTGTTGTCTAAATTCTACAAAAATTTCTTGAGCCCTGATATATATCATTACCAAAATAAAAATGTAGCATTAATTATGAATAAGGGTTTCCTATATATTTTCTTTAACATGGTAGATAGAGGGTGCTATAGCCTACACTTGTTTATATTTAATGTTCAGTTGTTGACTAAAAGCTAAACAGGAGCATTGCCACTACACTCCAATAGCAATATAACAGTTGTAAAGGAATTGACTATAAAAATGTAATACTCTCTGTGAAATATAATTGACGCTTAATTAAAAAAATAGATATTTAATAAAAAAAAAGCTAAAATAAAAAGAAACATTGACATTTCACTAGAAAACATTGTATAAAAGCTATTCAACAAATATTTTAATGAATTCTGTACACAATAAACTAAAACATCAACACTGCAGTTATTCAATATTTAAATATACAATGTGATCATCTTGTGTAACAAGACATAATTTGCAAACACATTCAAGGAAACACAAAACAGAGAACCCAATACTTGCAAAATGTTAACTCTGAATAAGTGCAGACTGCTCATGAACACATTTCTAAATAATTAACAAAATAAAAATTTGATGGGTAGACATTTATAAAAAAAATTCTGTAGAGAATTTTTTTTAAGATATTAGCACTCATTTAGAGTTTGGGATTTGTGAAAGAAAGCTTTAAAAGGAGCAAACCTGATTTGCTGTGGCTGTTGTGGCGAAGGGGACACTTGTTGCAGGAGTTGTTGCTGCAGAGACAGTGGCGGACGTAGCGCTGTGCATCATGGGTACTTTCAGGAGGGGAACCATGGAAGCAATGAACAGGAGGGTGTAGCATTATGGTGATAGAAGTGATTTGGCATGGTGAATATCACATAGCAGCAAGCCATCATGGGTTAAACCAGCAGATGGCATGCAATCACAATGCAAAGCAAGGAAGCGTGGGAGAGAAATAAAAAAGGGAAAATAAGCTTATTACAGGTACAATTAAAGGAAATTTGTAAAAAATATATTATCAGTGATTCCCAGAAAAAGAACATTAAAGTGGTAAAGTGGTATGTAGTTTAAAACTGTAGTAGTCAATCTGGATTCTAAAAATTGATAAATTTTCTTGTGGATTTATCTTCATTAATTAAGCAAGCACGGTCACAATGTAGCAGGACATTTATATATGTGTATTGTAACATCTAACTTACACATAAAATAGTCATTCTACAATCCAGCAATCTAAGGGCTTCAGAAGTAGTCTGATTGGATGTATGTGTGCAGTACGGACATTGGCTGGTGACTGCTCTGCACAGGCGGCTGTAGCTTAAGCCAGAGCTGTTTATAAATACATTGCAGTTGGCAGTTTAACGCTATCCTCTGACAGCAATGTGTTTATAATTATTGCTCAGCACTCATAGACTTAAGCTGCCAGCCTCTGATAGCTTAGCGTTCCATGGTTACAGTGAGAGCAGCTGTCATAGACCCTGTCTTCTGTGGTAGCCACACCTCCTGCTCCCAATAGTAGTTATATCATTGGGCTTTAGATTGTACAAACACAAACTCAATAGAGAGTGTAAAAATGTATCATATACTCTAAATGTCTGATTAAATCTACTCTTTAGCAAGATGTTAGCATGATAGTGTCTGCTGTATATACTTGTACGCTACGCTGCAAAACACATTTCTGGGAAACTCTGATGAAATATTCTAAACATGGCAAAAAGGAGAAATAAAGCACAACACTATGACACGTTAGGACACTGGTGATACTATTAACACTGCAATTCTTATTAAACCCAAAAATAAAAACATTTGTTTTCCCTAACAATATGCAAGAGATAAAATTATAAAGCCACATAGGAATAGAAGACATATTAAAATCTAAGTGAGTATTAAAGATTACAATTCTAAAGCATTGTGTACTACAGTAACATAAAGTATCCAGATAGAAGCTAAAACACTTTCAGGACCACATAAGGCAGGCTTTGTACTATAAAGGAAATAAAGTAGAGGAAAACCTACCAATACTAGTAGCTGGTGTCATGCACAAAACTGACCCTTCACAGCATGAGAGAGAGGGAGAGAGGAGACCAGTGGGAATAAGTAACCCATGGTTACCTTGTTGTTGATATATTTGGGCTGAGTAATTTTGTTACTAGTCAGGTAGAGAACAGTTGGGGAGACCTGAAGAATAATTTTTGTAGGACTGTGATATATTAAGAATGGTGAAGTGTAGAGGAAATTAGTTAGGAGATAGACACTGAAGCCTGGATTCACAACCGCGGACGTATTACACATACATCTTTAATTTACCGATAATAGCTACTATGAATGCGTATTAACTCATTTATGTAATCTACATATCGCTTTGTCTTTAAGACCGCATATACGCAATCTAACAAAACGATACGTAGATTATGTAAAATAGTTACTACGCTTGCGCAGTAGCAATTATTGGTAAATTAAGGATGTATGTGTAATACATCCGCGGTTGTGAATCCGGGCCAGAGTCTAAAACTAAGTAACGTTTCAACAAACATCTTGGGCCGGATTCACAACACCGTAATTTGTTACATAGGTGCCTAATTTTGCGATTCCAGCTACTACGCAACTATTTTACGCAAAATTAGGCACGTATGTTAAAAATTACGGTGTTGTGGATCCGACCCCTGGACATTATATACTGTGTGCAACTGTAAGCAGATAAGAACCACTTGGCCCATCTAGTCTGTCCTTTCCTCCCACCTACCACCCTTCCTGTGAAGCAACCCTTCCCCAAACTTCCCCCGATCCCAACACCCTCCAGATATCATACAGAGAACAATTGTCACACTCCCTACCACACACATACACTAGGGCTAATTTTGTTGGCAACCAATTAATCTACAAGCATTTTTTTGCCATGTGGGAGGAAACTGGAGCACCCGGAGGAAACCCCCGAAGACACAGGGAGAACATGCAAACTCCACACGTCTGCTCTGTGTAGGTGGAGATCATATCTGCTTTATAACTACATGCTGAGAATACTGCATAATTAATTGTACTTATCTATTTATTATACAAATGGTTTTGTATAATATGTGTTAGTAAATGTCAGGAACAGATATGAGTAATACCTCAAATATCTCACGTCATGTTGTAAATTGTTGTTGGTTACTAAACAAAAGAAGACATTAATTGATGACATTTGTCTTCCCACGGGGGGGGGGGGGCAATACTTCCTCTAGATGTTAGTCATGAAGAGATAGTGTTCACACGTGAGGGAACGTCATAAGCCTTTGCTGACTCCAAATCCACAGGGGGGCTACAAGCCAGTGATCTCTGAAGTGAACACAGAGACTGCACAATTAAATGAGTTAGGATCAAAGTAATCAAAATATCTTGATATCTTGGGGGACCCTCATATTTCTCATAACTGCAGATGCTCCAGACCCCCACACACTTTCCATACATACGAGAGTCTTAAAATCCACATGGAAGTGGAGAGTGAACTCCCTCTGTCACTCCCCTTAGTCATGTGCCGATTTTGTTACATACGTTGCCATACGCCAGCTTTAAGTCACACAAGCGTATCAATGGTCCGTTCAACCGCTGATCCACTCATAACTTTCTAATCTCTCCCCTACTGTAAAAATGAAAATGCTCCTCCTCCCCGCCCATCTTGGCGGACAGAGGGGAAGTCCAGGCCCTTTTTTATTAAAGCCCTAAGTTCCATACAAGAGGACTTATGTTCGTAGAACCGCTGTAAAATCTGGAGGGCGCATGCTCCCTCCTCTCCAGACACCCCACTTATCCACTTTGGGCCTGATCCAAACTTAAGGTCGCTTATCGTACCTAAGTTACGCACTACTATGGATAATGCACTCCCCCTGGCACTCCCGTCGCACTTATATAACTTAGCTGACTTACGTGTTCAGAACCCTATCTTAACTTTTCCTTGCGTATCTCTGTGTTAACGTATGGCCGTGTTGTACATAAGTGCCTAACACCGCCCATACTGTACAATTTAATTGCCTCCCTCCACCCACAGTGCGTATAGTCGGCTTGCGTAGGGATGTATGGAGTTACGTACAAGTTACGTATGATAAGTTACGATGAGTAACATCTGCCAAGCACATGCACAGTGCATCCCCACAGCCAGATTTAAACATGCCGCTTGCTTAAATTGGCTCTCATTATTAAGTCTGGATCAGGCCCTTCTGTGTGTAAGTGGGCTAACGTTACTAACTATGAATCCAGCCCTTGGTGATTATTTCAGTTTTCTCCTTTTAATTGTAAATAGCTTTTTTGTGTAATAAGCTTTGTTCCCTTTTTGTAAAAAAAACCAACTTGATTTATTAACCCTAACCTTCCCCTTTCCACAGCCTAACCCTAACTTTACCCTTCTAGAAGCCTAACACTAATGGACTTGTGGAATGGGTACCTTGTCAAAATAGCAACATTCAGCATGGTGCCCATTCTACGTAAAAATATTCTTCACAAGTTTCGGCACTGATACAGCTGACACTAAGCTGTCAGCTGTATCAGTGTCAAAATAGCAATTGCCATAGCAGCAATTTCAATTCATTTTTTGGAAGAGGATGAAAGAGACATGCAAATTAATGTGAGGATGAACGCGCAATACTCTAGATCAATGTCATGAGGGATGAGTGGTGGTACCACCAGTAAGTGAATGTGTCACTGCATTAGAATGTGTTAAAGCATTGTTGCCAAAACAGTATTATTGGCTTAGTCAGCTGGAACTTGGTAACCTACATAGGTTTAGTAGGCAGTGGCTGAGAACTGCCCAACAGGAAGACTTGTCTATGAAGCCGTACATTGGATGGTGAAGAACCATGGAAGATTAGGACCTAAGGCTCCAAAACAGTAGAAGCGTTTAATATTTAGAGGAGGAGTCCTCTATAGAGAAACCACCATTCCATATTGTCAAGTAGCTTACAGGATTAACATGGACATTTAAGCGTTGATAAGTCAAACAGGCTTACTGCTGATCAATTCTATTGACCAAAAAGAGTCAAAAAGTCCTGTAATACCTGTGAAATGTGCTTCTTAAGAAACACCCTGCCAGAGAAAACAGAATCCTTGAAAAACATCTCAATTAAAAGGCCATTAAAGCTAGAATATAGTGACTTACTTTCTGTGGAGTCAGATACACTAGAAGCGACTGATCATTTCACTAGATATGCAAAGCCTACCCAGCTAAAGACCAGAGGGCTACAACAGTGGCAAAAATACTATGGGATAAATTATTTGTGCATTATGCTCTGACTGGTAGGATTCAGTCTAATTCTGCTAATTCCTAGGATTCACTAGACCGCTAAAGGGAATCCCCTGAAGTCTGAGAGAGAGAAAGAGAGATCTAAGAGACAAAGGGGCTGATCCAGACCTACGGCCACCGCATTAGTTACGGCGGCCGTACGTGTAAGAACAGCATTTCTGCCATTCTGCGCATGCGCCAGGCAGATGTTGCCCGGCGTAGTTAGGGAAACCCGATCTTTAGGATCGGATGTTTCTAACTGTTGCATAGTTACAGTGAGGGAGCCAGTTACGACCCTGTGGCCGGCGTAATTACCTACTGTTACGCTGGCTGAAGTTAAGGTAGCCTTCAGCCGGCATAACAGTGTGTAATTACGCCGGCCACAGGGGGGGGGTGCTCCAGAGCTACGCTGGCCATACTTACGGCCAGCGGGCCAGCGTAGCTCTGGATCAGGCCCAAATGGATTAAGAAGAGAGAGAGTAAAGAAGACTCTACAGTGAGTACTGAGAGAGCTTAGCAGATACCAGAACTGAGAGGAGCCATCTGTGTCATTTGGACTGATTAATTCTGTTATCATTAGAGAGAAACTGAAGTTGGGAGACCTGAAGAATATTTTATAATAATAATAAGCCTGAGTCTCATTTAGGTGCAGAGGGGACTTACTGCGTGGAAACAGATCCGCATGGTTAAGGTAGGGTTCTAGATACTTAAGGGTGCACTCACCTCCTCTGTGCTTACTTTCAGATCTCCATGCGCACATAAGTTACAAAGAGATCTGAATAAGGTCCAATATCCTTTTGCAGGACTGTGATATAGTAACAAGGGGAAGTGTGGGGAAAGATAATCAGAGGATTATGAATAGATAGTTAGGAAATAGAAACTGAATCTAACGCTAAGGGAAAAAGCACCAAACACTTTGGACCTGATCCAGAGACGCAAATGTGAACAGTTCACGTGCCATACATGCGGTTAGAAAACACAAACCCAATGCAGCTACATGAGCCCAAGTATGGTATTACACCGTGTAGTAAAGTGGAAAAAATGCTTTTGAATTGTGAGAACACGTCAATGGCAATGTAGTGACTGTAGTAAAGCAATTTAAAAAAATTATGTTTTTCATAAAAATGTAAAACATTTGACAACAGCACAATACTCCCCAGTGATTAGCATTAGTATAACATTTGAACTCTGAAATGATAACTCATAGGTCAGAAATAGGCTGTGCGTGTCAGCTCCCCGGCTTAGACATAACCTGTGGCAAGTGTAAATGCTTTGACGTAACGCACGCCATTACTGTACATTGACTCCTCCCTTGCTTTCTCTCCCGTGACACACCCTTCAGAACACAAGCCGCCGCAGCCTGAGTTGCATTAGAATCTGAATGGGGCGCGATTTTGTGCTCTTCATTTCTTAGCAAGTGCTGTGTGAAATCAAGCAGAGATATGTTATATGAGCTAACGCTCACCTCTGGATTGGGCTTTATTAACACTGTGTGCAGCCACAATGCTTGTTTGCTCTGGGAAGGAGAAGAGCTATTCATTATTAATAACTTTTAAAAAGATTGTGTCATTTCACTCATCTGTCTATTATACAAATGTTTTTAGCATCTGTGCTACCCATTGAGGACACAATCTGTCCTATCCAGACTTCTGATAAGTGCCAACACACTGTACTAATGCAGACTTCCAAGTTGCCAGTATTTTACATTTGCACAAGTCGAAAAACTTAAAGTAAGTAATGGCTACCAAAAGTCTGATGGTGCAAGGGGAGTAGTCAGTGGGGTGCTCACACTAATGTCTCCATGCAGCGGCTTAATGCATCTGATAATTGCAGGTCCACACGCATTAAAAAGTTTGGGTCCGGTCCATTGTTTTAAGAAAAAACACCCCCTCCAAGCGAAATAATCAGTCAATGTAATCCAATAAATGAAATAATTAAAGCTTTTATATTGCTTTATAAAACATTACTAATTTTGATTTAAATTAAATAATAGACTGAAGGAAATATTAGATGTCCTCTTCCTTTGTTTGAGCACATGCAATGTTAGCAAAGTAATTTTGAAAGGGTCCTGCTGCATCGGGAACTCCCCTGTAAACGTGCAATCTCCACCCCTTAGAGGAAATATAAATATCTTGTCCCAGGGCAGGAAATGTGTTTGCATTTGGGTGAGACCACAGCCTGCCAAGCAATTCTTATGAATAGCAGCAAAATTTTGCATGCGTACAGTCAAATCTATCTTCACACACTGTCCACGGGTTTTCCTTGCATACTCTAGAAAAATTTCCTAAAAAGTGACCATGACAAATCCCTGATTTTGGTTTTGGAAATTGCATTGAAGATATAAACTTAGCCGCAAACTAAGGGATGAACCTATATTTGTCCAACGTTTCTTAGTACATTTTGCTCGCCACAAAGGGACACTGGACCAGATCCAGACTGAAGGGCAAATTTCTTTATGGAGGCTAATAAACTGAATTCTGCACGTGGGATTCTCCCCGTCATTACTGCATACAGAATTGATTTCCGTGATTTCCGTGCCCAGGTCTCTACCTTAGTATACTGACTTAACTAAGCCCTTACTGTACAATTGAAATACCTTTGCCCACCCACCATGTGTATTTAGTACCCATGGGCCAAACCCCTGTGCGGAGGGAGAATTCCACACTGGTGGCTGCATTCCAATTCTTGGTACTGCGCATGTGCAGTACCAATTCCCAGCTAACTTACATATGTGTAGCATATCAAGCAAGTCAGCTGGGTTTTTTTAAGCCTGGATCCAGACTATATTTATTAATATATGTCATAGTTGACAACTTCTTGTTTCTCCCTTCCAGAGGAGGGTGGAATTTATGTAAATCACTGCCTGAAGCCCCGCCCCAGCCTAATCAAAGTTGCTGTCTACAGTGTTACTACAAGTAATGGGACGGTAATTATGTCATCGAGGCCAGTCCATCCTTGCTCTGGCATTGAGATAGTGATTTCCATATATTACTGCCTCAAGCCGAAATCTGGCATTCCCGACATTCTGGAGAAATGCTCACATTTTGTGAGTCTCCCAGACATTCCTGGTGGCTGCATTCCAATTCTTGGTACTGTGTATGTGCAGTACCAATTCCCAGCTAACTTACATATATGTAGCGTATCAAGCAAGTCAGCTGTTTTTTTAAGCCTGGATCCGGACCATATTTATTAATATATGTCATAGTTGACAACTTCTTGTTTCTCCCTTCCAGAGGAGGGTGGAATTTATGTAAATCACTGCCTGGAGCCCCGCCCCTGCCTAATCAAAGTTGCTGTCTACAGTGTTACTACAGTGTCAGTAATAGGACGGTAATTATGTCATCGAGGCCAGTCCATCCTTGCTCTGGCATTGAGATAGTGATTTCCATATATTACTGCCTCGAGCCCAAATCTGGCAATCCCAACATTCTGGAGAAATGCTCACATTATGTGAGTCTCCCAGACATTCCGGGAGTACTGATAACTGTAATATATATTATTCCTGAACAATTTGTTTGTTCCTGCCACCATGCTGCATATTCTTGCTGCTCCCCACCATATTATTTATAAATGGTAAAAGACGTCTCTTTGAACAGCGTAGGAATGATAAGGAAAAGATCCACCACCAACTAAAGTTCCAAAATGTATGTAACTCAGGGATGGTATTAGCAATAGTGCTCACCTAGAAATCAATAGGGGCAGCTGAGCTGCTTAGAGAGGAGTGAGATCTCTCCTGCCCTTTATATAAATAGTCATTTACTTTTTAAAATGTTTGCTTCTAAATAAATATTATGCACAAAAGTATTTAATTTGCAATACTTGTTTTCCAAAATTTGCAATATTTTTATTAACAGGATAGTGGAAAAGTGTTTTACTTTAATAGTTATTCTTAATTTAGCCTGTATTTGGAGGTATGCAGTGCATTTTCTTCATTAATTGGGATACCCATGTGACTGGATGTCATTTTGAATAATAGGGAACCTCTAACTTGTAATAAATCATGACAATTAGTATCTCATGGATACAACTCTCTCTGTTGCTCCCTATCCCCCCTCTCTCCTCCTTTTACACTCCTTGTTTTTATCACTCCCTCTTTCTTTCTTTTGCACCCACCTACACTTTCTGTGGATGATCCAGTGTTGGGAGTATCTGCTAAAATAAGGAGCAAATCTGCACCTGGGCTAAAACATGTGGAACAGCAGAGGTTGGCAAGTTGAAACTATCCAAACAGAATGAGATGAGGGGGCGACTTGTTCTAGATAAATTCTAAATTACAGATTAAATTCTAAAGCTGTTCAGTGCACGGCATTCAAAAGCAAAGTATTCTGGCTGCAAGCAAAAATTTACAAATTCATTTGCACCCTTCCAATTTCAATATGGGTGGTTAGGTGCAAATTGGTGATCAATGATCATGTTGTTTAGGAAGTTTATAAAACCAATTTAACAGATGTGACTTGTTTTATCACAACAATCATGGGTGTATAAAATAATGCTGTTTCAGGCTAAAGCATTGTAAATCATATGATCGGGATGATAATTGGATAGGTATGTACCCAGCGGGTATTTTGATAGGGCCGTTCTCTCCCAGGCAGTTCTGAACTGGCTGGGAAATCGACTGCTTCTGCCTTGAAGAGGCAAAGCAATCGATCTGCAGAGCACCAAACATGATGCTCCGAAGTGAAGAATCTAACCCCAACCCTCTCCCTAACCCTCCCCTTTGGCATACTCACCCATTCATTAAAAAAAAAAAAATCTAAAATGGCTGTATATTTGAAATAGAGACAGCCAAAAAATAACTTTTATCAGCCATCGTGTCGGGGACTCCCACCGGTACCCAGCTTTATCCATTCTCTCTCCCTCCCATTTTCACTTACAATCTTCCTCTCATTTCTCCTTTCTCTTCTTTCATTCCCTAACACTCTTTTTATATTATACTCTCTTACACTCTCTTTAACTTTCTCACTAAGTACCTGGAACCGGTGCCTAACTTAATAACGTTACTTCACTTGTGCACACAATGGGCCTGATCCAGACCTACACTCATGAAACGCTCTTGTGCGTAGCCAGCGTACCCACGATGCACTCCCCTTGTTCGGAATTAGTTTTGCCGTCTTACGCTGAGCAAACACTACCCTAACTTTTCTGAGCGCATCCGCGGGTGTCCGTAAGCTCCTTGCTTAGTTACGACGCTTAGCACGCCCATACTGTACGATTTGTGCACACAATGGGCCTGATCCAGACCTACACTCATGAAACGCTCTTGTGCGTAGCCAGCGTACCTACGATGCACTACCCTTGTTCGTAATTAGTTTTGCCGTCTTACGCTGAGCAAACACTACCCTAACTTTTCTGAGCGCATCCGCGGATGTCCGTAAGCTCCTTGCTTAGTTACGACGCTTAGCACGCCCATACTGTACGATTTAAATGCCTCACCCGCCCTCGGTGCGTATTTACAGATTTCGTATGGCAGGCACGCACCCTCGAGCGTTGTTATGAGGCTGGTACACTCAAGGCCCATACGCTCAGAATTTTGTTGCATTACATCTGCCCCGCGCATGCGCAGTAGGTACAAATGGCCATTTTTACGCTTACGCAAAGTGTAAAAACATGGCCAAGCATAGGTCTGGATCAGGCCCAAAATGCATAAGTGGGGTGTCTGGAGGGGAGGGGCTGGATTATGTAGTTACATGCTGATCAGCGGCTGGACGGGCCACTGATCCGCACGTTTGAGTTAAGGCAGCCATTTGGCAGCGTATCTTTAATAATTCAGCACATGAAAAAAAAGAATGCGGGGAGTTTACTCCCCTCTTCCGTGCAGAATTATACACCTCTGCACATACGGAAAGCGTGCAGGGGTGCGGATCCAGCCCCCTCTACTGTCACTCTCATGTGCGGACTAACATGTCCAGAACCCTGTCTTAAAATCTCAGTACAGATCTGCATCCATCTGAATGCAGATCTGTGTGGATCTTCATTCTGCTGTCCACTTACCTTAATCAGCATGCCTATCCTATCATCTCTCTGGTGGGGATTAGACATGTGGACTTAAAGTAACGCCACTCCGCACAGAAAACCTATTGTATGGAACTGGGTTACAATGTGGAACGTCTGGCGAGCACATGCCAAAAAATCACCTGACTTCTGCAAGCAGATTGCGAAAGTCTGGTGAACTTCTAACTTCTACATCTTGCCTGAATACTCTTTCTTATACTCTCTATTTCTCCCTATTCATTTATTTATTATTATTATTATTATTATTATTATTATTATTATTATTTTCAT
>WWET01001886.1:38959-61503 GCA_011038615.1 Limnodynastes dumerilii | reverse complement strand
GTACTCCCATCATGTGCCTCCAGCCCCCCCAGTACTCCCATCATGTGCCTCCAGCCCCCTCCCAGTACTCCCATCATATGCCACCAGCCACCCCCCTCCAGGTCTTCTTACCTTATTCTAGCTGCAGTCCCGCTTGGAGGATACAGCCTGTAAGGTAAGAAGACCTGGGGGGGGTGAGGATGAGGGGGGCTGGAGCCTAGCAACCAGTAAGCCCTCATTTTAGCATACAGCTGCAGTCTGACTTTAGACCAGCGGCGCTGGGCTGAAGTCAGACTGCGGTTGGATGCTAAAATGATCCAGCGGTCTCCTCGGGTGCCATCCTGGCCAAGGGGTAGGTACACCTCTGACTGTGGGCCTGGTTTAACACATACATGTGGATTTGTGGTTGTACAGACCTCTAATCGCCGTTAAGACTGCCTTATCTGCCCTCAAGTTCACACGACAGAGGCTAGTGGTGACAGGGGAGTTCACTCCCTGCTTCCATGCAGACTTTAAGACCTTTGCATGTGCGAAAAGCATGCAGGAGTCTAGATCCTGTCCATTGTGATATTGTTGATTGCAAAAATTAGTAGCTCCCAAACATCTGATCACATGACACAACGCAGTTTCACACAATTCTACAGCATTTTTTAACTGCACTCATTGGTAAGATGTGGAAGCTAACCACTGATTATTGTGTGATCGGCACGATAACAGATGAAATTTGACTCCCATGCAATGCAACATGGTTTTTCCCAGGTGTAACTTTACATGTGTTTTCCTCTTATTTTTAAATGTTCGATGAGGGGCAGGGTTACCAAGGGAGCACAGACTGGGATACAAAGTATGAATAAGTTAACATTTAAATTTGAACACGCTTTGACCACAACTTAACAAATATCACCCATGTGGTTTTGTCATAGTAATTGTGTTTATTGAATTTATACAGTTTTATATTGTATAATTTTATTTAGTATAGTACCACAGTCCAGTTCATAAAATATGTTGTAAGAACTGATGTAGGCCGTGTTCAGAGATCCGTTTTTTATGTATGCAATTATATGCACGGCCGGAGTAAGGAAACACCCACCAACACCCCCCGACACTCCCCTCTCCCGGACGTGCGGTCAGGGACTTATGAGTCCATAGACCACTCTGTTCTTTCCATGTGCACTTATGTGCATATATGTGCTCCGTCCGTGCAATTCTTGATAACCACGCCTCCACGTGTTCATTTAAATGCCTCTCCCCGCCCACTTTTATGTAAATTTTCCCGTACGTCTGATTTCTGTGTGTATGTCCCCAAGTGCAATTCACATGTACGTCCGTTAGGCACTTACGTGCGTATAGTCAACGTAATCTATGTACATAAATTTACTACGCATGCGCAGCTGATCCGATCCTAAAAATACGCATGGAACTCACCGCGAAAATGGATAACTGAATACGGCCCACAATCTTACATTTCTTTTATTGTACAATTAATATAACAAATGGGGACATTTCCTGTGCATAGTCCCTAGAGATGATGCATAGGATAGTATGCAATAAATACCCTCATGAGGTTACCTGTTTTGTTTAGTAAACTATGCAGTCAAATCTGTTATCGCACAGCCCCATTCTAAATGTCATTTAGAAATAGGCAATATTGTCATGATATTTTTTTATGTTTATTGTAGATATGAAAAAATATATATAATAAAAAATGACATTTCATTTTTGAGTAAAACACAACCAGCATTAGACACTTTTTTTAATTGTCTTATGAAAAAAGCTAGCAAAATGAATTTACAAAAATAAAAATACACACTGTACAGACAAAATGGGATTTACAAGCTTCCCTCAAGCTATTTAAAATAGACTTTTTGTTTTTATAAAAACTTTCTTTAAACCTTTAAATGTAGATCAGGAAAGTATAGAAAGTTATAATGTTACAGCCCAAGATTCACAAATAATTCCTACATTATACATCCCCCCCACCCATACAGTAACAATGAAATATACAGTAATATAAAGAAAAGTGAGATTTTATTACAAAACATATTCTTTGGTATTTCTTTAAACATTATTAATCATTTTATTAAAGAAAAAAAAAATATATATATATATGGGTAACATCTTTACTCCAGAATGTTTCAGCCTGGAAGCAAGCTTTACACACAGCTTGCAAGCAATTTAATAGCTGGTACCAATATTCATTAAATGAAGTGGCTACATGGCTAATATTTATAACACCTAATTAATATTCACGTAGGACTATTTACAATTAAATAGTCTCCATTTCTAT
Organism: Limnodynastes dumerilii; assembly: GCA_011038615.1. Classification (NCBI taxonomy): domain Eukaryota; kingdom Metazoa; phylum Chordata; class Amphibia; order Anura; family Limnodynastidae; genus Limnodynastes; species Limnodynastes dumerilii. The sequence continues at coordinate 59,237 of WWET01001886.1, read as the reverse complement.
GAATATTGGTGTAGCATAAAATGACTGTTCCAAACAAAGCCTCATTAAGATCCCTTGCTCAAAGGTTACAGGTTCCCAATCAGTCACTTCTGATTTCCTAATGGATGAATTATGGTTCCATTGTGTGTAGTTACTGTGTGCAAGGTTCATTTCAGATTCTAGTGCACTACAATTACAGTTATAACACAAGATAACAAAACTATCCTGCTATGTAATGACTGGAAGGGTGTACAATTTATTAACATCTTGATGGACAATGCAAATACCATTTTATGCAGCTACAAATGACCAAACTGATGAATTAGCACTTAGCTAAATTTAACCTTTAAAGCTATGTTGCTTGCTTTCTATGAGACAAACAATAATGGTTGCGATCAATGATGGCTGATGACCAAGAGGACCTGGCTTTTCCAAGAGCTGTAGACCACCCCATCTCCATTTTCTCTCTTTTGAAAAAGATGTACAATGGCCCTGATCCAGAGCTATTAATACGCTGGGCAGCAGCGTAAGATCGGCTTAAAAGCTGATCTGCGCATGCGCCGGGCAGATGTTGCCCAGCGTACCTATGGAAACGCCCAATCGTGGATCGGGTGTCCGTAGCAGCAGCGTAGTAATGCTGGAGGGGGCGTCCCCCAGTGTTACTACGCTGCAGTTAGTGCAGGTGGGCGGGGGGAGGGAGGTTAATGAGGCTGGGAGGGCGGCGTTAGCGTATTTACACTACCTTACGCAGGGCGAAGTTAGAGTAGCCTTCAGCCAGCGTAAGCTAGTGTAAATACGCTAAAGGAAGGGGGAGTGTCGGGGGAGTGTAGCTATGTTACGATGAGCTTTAAAAACGCTCAGTGTAACATCGTAAGTCTGGATCAGGCCCAATCTCTCAGCATATCTGGGACTAAAGGACAGTCTGCTGTATGCGGTCTGGAACTAATCCTTAGAGAAGAAATATTAAATTGACTGTTGTTCTTGTATCTATTACTACAGGAAAATAGATCTTAACTGCAACCAGTTGCATTCCTTGTAGTGATGGCCGCATTACTCAAGCTGCCACACTCTCTTCTCTGTTTACTGCAGCAAAAGCAAAGCATATTTGATAGTTGCTGTGTCCCAGTACACATACTATTAAAACTTTAATAATAATCGTTTGAAGGCATTATTGTAAATTACATCTTTTTTGCCAAACATGTTAGAAATATTGAGTAAATCCAGACTTAAATTGGTGCTGTGCTCAGATCTGGAAATCTGGTGCTGAATTTAGCCATCCGTGAGTAGAGGCCACTACCCCTGTTTTTACGGACATACGATCTGTGGACCTTGCCTTAACACTTTTTTGCCATCCTCTCCTTAAATGGATAGTACAGGGGGCAAGTAGCACAATCCGCTTAGCCCCTCCCTCCCACATAGTGGAAGCACTTTCTGCTTCTTGCCCTGTCCTGACTTCCGCCATTGAAAATGGTTCCAGATAGAATCCAGATCCATCCTGGGAAAGCGGCGCTCATACATGCGCTGTTAATCCTAATCGTTCTAAGACGTCCCCTTTCATAAGTCTGGATCCTGCCCAATGTGTTTAAACAGCATTGCTTGGTACTTATGGGTAGCAAATGTTTCCATACCTTTCAATTGTCAGACTTTACAGTACTGTCCCCTGAACCTATTATTCCGAACATTTACCTTGACTTCAAGTTCACCAGATGTGTGCCATTACTGGGCAACCTGGAAAGCCCAATGTAACATGACCCTTTTGTATCACTATGTAGTAGCTGCAAGGCACATATTTCCCTTTAAATTAAAAACCCTTAATACTGTTTTAACATTCAGAAACAATAACCCATGGATGGCCAGAACGCCCACTTGGGTTTGTTGTGGTAATGTTTAGTCCTACTTACCAGAGTTCTCCTCCAGAATCTCTGCGCAAAGTGGTCTATCACTGATAGGAAGGCACATATTTTCATACAAAAATATTCTTCTTACAAAAGAAGGGCTGGATCCAGACTTAAGTAAGTGCTTGAAATTAGTTACTCCGGGGCTAAACCATGTTGACTGCAGGGATATATCTTTGTATTGCTTACTGCACACAGATACTGATCAGATTTACTATCACACTGTTATTGAGACTTGGGATAGGAAACATCACCTCTTATTTCTAATACTGTTAGCAACAGATGAAATATGACTCCCCTGCAATCAACATGGTTTAGCCCAGGAGTAACTAATTTCAAGCACTTAGTTTAGTCTGGATCCAGCCTGAAATGAGTATCCATCTGCAGAGTGTAAAGTCTTTTTATATAAATGTTGACTGTAACTAGACTAGGAATAAGTAACATTCCTGAAGCAAGATGTACTTGAGGGATGATATACCATTAGGTAGACTGACTTTGTACTGAATTGCATACATTTTAGGGTCAAATAAAAAAAATTGTCTCTTTGGATTGCTGGTTTTAACATTACATGTTCATATCAATTTTAGCTCATACTAAAAGAATAGCTGCCTCCATTATCTGTAGCTGACTAGTACTTAATAAGGCTGCTTGCAATATGTTCCTTATCACTTAAATACAAATCAAATGTATGAGTCAGTGTCAGAACCTAAAAAAAAGAATCCTGTAGTTCAATAGCAGCTGGAGAGACATAACTTATGCATTTTTGGGCAAAAGATCAATCATGCTGTAGTTCAAATTGATAACTTTCCAACTTTCTAAACATGTTAAAAAAAAAGGTTTCTGTTATGCTACTTAGAAAACAGTTATAATTTGTGTTAGATAACCAAAGACTATCCTAAGATAACCAAAGACTATCCTAAATGTACAATCATATTACAAAAATGAATGTATGGAGCATGTGCAAATTTTGTCATACTTAAAATGTCCATGACAAAAAGACAAGAAATAATAATGATAGAAATAAGTTTACTGGATTAATCAAGTGTACTTTTCTGTGCCAGCAAAACCAAAATCTTGCATTTTAATCAAGCACACTGTTAATGTATATGTCCCAGCATTAAAAAAAAGTGTGTCACGGTAATGAGCAAGCGCTGCACCATTTTAGGGCAGTTGTCATAGATGTCCCTTTAACTGACACTCAAGACTGCTCAAGAAATAGTGTTGAGAAACTTATTCTCGCCAGCTAATGAAGACAGCATGGAGTTTAGGTCTGTCACAGCCATGTTTGGAACCATGGCAGGTGGAATCCGTGGTGTGCTCATATGCGAGGAAGCTTGAGTTGATCCTGGTAAACCACTTGCAGTCAAATTACCTGGGATCAGTGGTGTTGGATCTGGATCATCTATAATTGCAGCAAAATCAATCTGAGTGTTTTCCAAATCCAGGCTGTCTAAAGGATTGGATGCTGGACATGAACTGCTGTATGGAATTGAGTCTGTCTTCAGAAACCCAAGGTTAGAATTGTACTGTGCTTGTTGATGTCCATCACAACTACTCTGGTGGTGATTTAGTGGTGGGGCAAGCTTCTGGGTTCCCGTTTTGCCATGATGCATTTCAACTTGCCCTGAGTAATACATCATGTCAGTGGTGTCAGTATTGTCTGCTTGAGAGTGAATGGAAGGAAGATTTACCACTCTTCTAGGACTAGAATCAGCTGAATGGTAAGAAGGACTAAGTTGTGGTGGACTGCCCATATATGTTGACTGGCTGGTTATACTGTGCTGGCGGCTTACAGGCTTTGGGCCACAGGGAGGATGTGGCACCATATCTAATGAGTAACTCTGATTGCCTGGACTTCTAATGGTTTTAGAGTGACTTGATTGGTTTTCATGAGAATTTGGACTTAGTAAGCTGTTCTGTGTTGGCCTCGCCTGGTAATTCATGTATTTAGGATTCATATAAGCCTGTGTATGAGGGGTATTCCTATGTTGGTTCTGACCTGTATCAACATCATCTCTGTTCATCATTGGCATGTTTTTTGGTTGCTGCTCCCACATTAGTGCTTGTTGGGATTGAACATAATTTCTCACCATCATCTCCTTTACTTGCATCATGGGTGTCTGCGACCTCCGCCCTTGAGGGCTCAGCATGCTGGGGTTAAGGCCAACATTGTAGCAAGTGCTTTGCTGACTGTCTTGTTGTCCTTGGAAATCACAGTTTGTATTCCCTGGAGATACTGCTATGGTGTTTGACTGGTTGAATGCATGCTGTTGTACTGGATTATGCTTCATATTTTGACAGGACATCATGGAGGGCATGGACTGATGGAATTGTTGTTCTGGTTTAATCTGTACCTGGCCCAATTGACTATACCTTTGATTATTTACATACATGCTCTGTTGTTGACATGAATTATTATTGGCAAGTGGAACCTGCTTGTTTGGCTCTGAGGATGGATTGGAGTATTGGCTATGGCATGGATTCCCTGGTGAAATGTTTGGTTGTATTGGCTGATGGTTTGCAGTTTGGCCATCAGACATTTCCATTGTCCCTGAGCTTACTTCATGCCACTGCACAGGTAAACTATTGCTGCTTGTCATTTGCCTTGTATTAGGCAAAGACTGGTTATGAGCTGTCATTTGGCACTGGTTAAAATCTGTGTGACTCAAAGCATTGCTCTGTCCAGAATGACTGCCAGGATGTGCTAGAATACTGCCCATAGCTCTCTGGGAACTAGAATATGCATTTTGGTTTTGCATATCTAACCCATGAAGTTGGTGGTTAAAATTGATCTGATTATTGGGGACATTCATCTGAGAACCTTGGTAATTCATATATTGCTGCATTTCATTAGCAGGCATCATATTATGTTCCTTGTTGTGAGTTGATCCACTAGCTGTCTCCATGAACACATTTTCACTGATGCTCGGTGGCCGGGGTGAAAACATATGTAATTGTAGGTTTGCATCAGAGCCTCCATAAGGTTGCTGTTGACCAAGAGTATGTCTTCCCATCATTGCTGTGTTCATGTTTGACATACTCTTAAACCGCTGAACTTTGGGTATTGTTTGGGGATCACCCCCAGGTCTTGCAGGATCACTAGCTCTTCTTATTCCTGCCCCTGGAGCCTGAGCTGGATGAATTATTCCTGTACCGTAACTGTGGTATTCATTGTTGCTATGTCTTCTTTGTGTATTATTAGCCAGCAATGAAGAGATAGATGACCCACGGTAATCACTGTTGGCAAAAGTCATCCGATTATTTAAACTCATTCTATCCATGTTAGGAAGAGGTGTGGGTGGAGGACCACCAGTTGCAGCAGCATATTTTGCTTTTAGTCTGTATTGCTGAGCTGGAGTCAAGCCTGGTAGACCAGGGGCATGTCTTGAGGCATCTGCTGTAATTTGATCATATGTATCCACCATGTTCCCGACATCTGCTGACCTCTGGTTGGAAAGGTATGGGGAGACCACTGAAGATCTACGACTCACTGTGTAAGCTGAACTCATTGTGCTTGTTGTGCTGTTACGCCTGTCATTCAACTTCATATGGTCACTAGAAGATAGCTCCATAATGTGACTGCTATGGGTCATACCAAGTGAACCACACATACCTTGTAACTCTCCCTGAGAGGCTGTAAATACAATAAATGAACAATTCCATTAATTGTAATGTTACCATTAAGAGAGGATGTTGTTAACACTCTGTGGCCCATAATTTATCATCTGACTATGTTTAAGGTAAAGGTTAAAGATTTTATAACATTATTCATTTTTTAAATCACCTAGCAGTGATATATATATATATTTGTTTTCAGGAACATGAGTAAAGCAAAAAGGATCTGTAAATGACAGTTGTCTTTAAAAGTACTGATTTAATTTAAATGCATGTCTAGCATGAACTGTGTTTAAGAGAGGTTTTATGTGTTTTTTTGTGCTCTTTTTGTTTTTTACTTTAGTACCTCTTTTTTTATTATATGCGACTGTCTCTATAACATGTAGTCACAGATACGTTTTTGCGTGGAGTAACGTGTGTATTTTTAGGATCGGAGTAACTGCGCATGCATAGTAACTTTATTTACGCAATTTACGTAGTATTTACGCACGGAAGTCCATTAGGCACGTGCTTGTGAATCGCACTTGTGGTCATACATGCGGAGGGGCGTGGTTCAAATCTGTACGGTCAAAGTTACGTGGGTGGGGGGCATTTAAATGACCATTTGAAGGTGTGGTTAGTTAGATACGCACGTACGGAAGTAATATACGCATGTAAATGCACACGTACAGTTAAGGTTGCCCTATGGAGGCAGAAGTCACCGACAACACGGCCGTGTGAGGGGAGTGTCATGGGTGTTGGCTTGCTAAGTGCGTGCGTATAATTACGTACGTATCTGTGAATACGGTCCTTAGTTCCCCAAAACAACCAATCCATTCTCTATCATCACCACGTTATGCTATTCCTCTTTACCTGTGTTATGGATAGCAGGTAGTTTGACTGATTTTGCAGAAGATGGTGCTTTCCGCATCTGGTTCAGCTTGTCAATCCTGAGGTTCTCTAGCTTCCTTAAGGCTGAAGCTCCAGCAGTACCAATAGATTCCACCGAGGGAATGTCCTCTAAGTTGGAGAGGTCCTCAAAGCTCCCGCCTGTGTTAGCATTCATCTCCACTCCACTGTCATTGTTATTGGTGCTACCCAATGGAGACCTTTCACTGCTGCATGATGACTGTCCACCAGGGCTGGGTTGAGACTTCTAAATACCGGTAAAACAAAATAATATTGATGACACTTCATATTTGCATACAAATCTTTTTAAAAAAATAATTTTTTGTCTTTATATTTAAATATTTACACTTTTTGTGCACATTATCATTACAGTATAAGGTACTGTTATGAAACATTTATTAGACTCCTTACTAAGGCCATATCTGGAACAATCAGTCTTCCTTCCTCCTTCCGTGCCTGAGAAGAGCTTGGCTCCAGGTCCTGCTGGATGTCACTCTTAATTCCTTGAGGTCCTGCACCCTCGTGTGTAGCATGGTTACGTGGCATCCCATCACCACGGTGTTTCTTTGTGATGTGTGCCTCAGGACCATGAACTGTCTTCACATGCTTTCTGAGGGAGCTGGGATCGGTGTATCTCTTGGTGCATCCTGGGATCTTGCACACATAAGGTTTCTAGGAGAAATACATGTGTTGTTAGTCTTTCTGACAATTTAATAAGCCCGGAATAAAATCAACAAGCAGTTATTTAAATATTATTATGGTTATTTACAATATCAACTTTATGTTTCAGTTGTATTTTGACCTGACCATTAGTTCAAATCTCTTCTTACCTCATTGGAGTGAGTACGATTTTGGTGCTTGGCACGGTCAGAGGCATTAGAAAAAGCCTTATTGCAGCCTTCATGCTCACACACATATGGTTTTTCTCCAGTGTGGGAACGCAGATGGGTTTTCAGATTCTCCAGGCGTGAATAGGCTTTGTTGCAACCCTCAAACTTAAAAAAAAAAGATATATGGTGAGTACATTTTACTATGGAGAAACTAACTTCCACACAGGCCTTTATCTCTCTATACTAATGGAAAATACTGGTTTAAAATGTTATCATCATTTAAAATGTTCTTTTTAGCGTCTAATACCCCTTTCACACCGAGCTATGGACTCGGGAATAACCCGGGTGTCAGTGTGAAAGGGTCAACCTGGATCTGTTGCCCTTGGTCTGTGACCCTAATCAATACCAGGGTTATTCCCGAGATGGCCTAACCCGTGCTGTGGTGTGAAAGAGGGAACACGGGTTATTCAACCCAGGTTTCATTAAAAATATTTTAATTAGGAGATGGAGAGCACTGTCTGCTTCTGCAGATACAGGTCCAGTGTGAAAGGCTACAACCTGGGATTTACTGGATTGAATAGCTGCAGCATGGCTATAAGCCATGTTCATTATCCCTGGGGAGACCCGGGGGGAGACCCAGGTTTTTAGTGTGAAAGGGATATATGGGATACAAATCTACTTATCTGCCAACTCTCTTGATTTGGGAAGGACATCTCCTATTGAGCGCTCTGTCTCCTAGTCCTGCATGTACCATGCACCAGGCAGTAATTAATGTTTGCCATGTATACTTGTGTCAAGTGCAATAATGCAGTACACAAAGTAGGATGTTAAGAGGTTGCATAGCACTACTGGGGGTGTGGTCATCTCATATTGTCATGTGGGTCCTGATTCAGCTTCTGCTTCTTAAGTGTGTATTTGCCCGAAATTACCTACTGCGCATGCGTAGCAGGTCATTTATGCTATCTAAGTATGCTATCTAAGTAAGTAGGTAGCAGTGATTTACGTCCAGAGAGGCGGCGATATGCCGTCTCAGGCATTTATAGGAAGAAGTGGGAGGGGGGAGGTGGGGAGGTGCAATGTCCATACGGACATCGCATGGAGACTTAAGGTAGCCCTATGCCACTTGTAAGTGCCATAAGGTGTCTAAAAATGGGGGGCGGGTTGGAGCCTGGAAGAGTGAGTTAGGTGCGCATCTGCCCGCATCTAATGCACTCTTAAATGTGATTCAAGTCCGTGGTCACCACTCCTAAAAATGTGGCTTCACCCTTATTGGGACCCTGCCCCAATACCATTGCCAGCAATCCTGGGGGGGATAAAGTTGTATTTATTCAGCACCAACATAATATGCAGCTTTGTGAACTGATGGATACAGAATATTAAATAGCAAAGTTTTTATTTAAGTTTTGCAGTTGCCAATGTCATAGCCTTTCTCCCTTCTAGGAGATCTCGGAAATGAGAAAGAGACAGCGGTGTGGGGCAGGGCTTGATGACGTGATATATGGAAATCAAGTCTTGCCCCCTGCTTAATAAGTGCTACTATCCATAGTGGACCAGATTCAGAGATGGAAAATAATAGAGGAAAGTTACTCCTGGGCTAAACCATGTTGATTGCAGGGGAGTCATATTTCATCTGTTGCAAACAGTATTATAGTTGAGAGGTGTTTCCTATCCCAAATAACAGTGTGATAGTAAAGCTGGTCAGTATCTGTGTGCAGTACGCAATTTGAAGATATATCCCTGCATGCATTGAATACAATTAATTTGACTCAGCCTTAAATCAACATGGTTTTGCCCAGGAGTAACTTACCTCTCTTATATTCAATCTCTGAATCTGGTCCATTGTTACTAAGGATGGGACAAGACTTGATGTCACAAATACGTAATCAAGCCCCGCCTGAAGCCCAAGTTCGGGAGATGAGCCTGCTGTTCCGTGATTCTAGGAGCGATATTTGTGTTTCGGGAGCCTGGTGAACATTCCGGGAATTTCCGCAACTATGGCCAAGGTTAATTTGTACTTTAAATTAATGGATTAGACACCATTCTCAACGCCCTAGTTTTACTACAATCAGGGACAAGAGATTGGAGAAGCAATTAAATTTAATTGAAAAACTATAAATCTCAATTCACTTTTATTAGTTTTTATTATTATGTTACCATACTGCATCTTCTAATTGTCTATACCTCCACTTCTAATTGTCTATACCGCCACTTCTAATTGTCTATACCGCCACTTCTAAATGTCTATACCGCCACTTCTAATTGTCTATACTGCCACTTCTACATTTCCACTTTGACCACTGATCTGCACTGACAAGTAATGATGAAAGTGAATGATAATATACATCCAATCCAGAACTCGTATTGATCCTGCATTTAAAATAGGTCCTGAATGTCCATCGTGATAATGGTTAAATTATAAATGCATAGAAGCCTGGATAATGAAGAGTCTGGATCCATACAATAATGTTTACTGACAAGATAATATTAAATGTTCACATTTGGAACACTCACTGTGCACTTGTGAGGCTTCTCTCCGGTATGTCTTCTCATGTGCACAACCAGCATGTACTGCGCTTTGAATGGTCTGAGTTCCCGAGAACAGTCCTGCCAATGACACACAAACTCTTTCTTTTCCCCATGGATGTGCTCGTTGTTTATGTGCTGTAGGCAGAATATTTATCTTTTAGTGCACAGTTTATTTTCTGTATATTGCAATACTGAGTATAACAGTTAGTAATACAAGTAAGAGCAGAGTAACTACATTACATGTACAAGATGCTCCTGGGTATCAAACTCCTTAGTGCAGCTTTCCCAGTGACAATTCGTTTCATACACAGTCTCTGGTTCATGCTTCCCATCTTCTTTCTCCAGGTCATCGCGCCCATCGAGCAACCCAAGCAATGGATCCTAATTCATAAAAAAATCTATATTATTTCTACATATCAGGGAGTTTTTTTCATTTTACATGTATATATACATTGATATTTGTGTAAAAATTATTCGCAGTCCCTTATACATCTGTAGTAATATATCTCTAGCAATTTGATAAATCTGTTAATGTATACAACAAGTCTGTGTTGCATGGTAACAGTCTAATTCCAGACGACTGAGTCAGGGAAACTAAAGATGGTTCAAAAAAGTTGACTCGCTGAATAAAAAAAAACAAGCTCATGACAAATTAACTGTAATAATGTTAAATGGCCCTTTAATGTATGCATATATAGCTTTAGTCATTTATGGGTTAGTATGTATAGAAATACTGTATAATTTGCCTTTTGGGAAATATAAATGGCAGTGGTCTGGATCCTCAGTTAATAATGACAGGTGACTTACGGACGATACATGCATAAGTCGCCTGTCATCTTGTTCTGCACATGCTCAGTACAAGGAATTCTGCACCGGAATGCAGCCATTTGATGTCTCCATCTACCTCTATCTCTGGGGCATTGCACAGCCCCCAGATGCAAAGTAATATCCCCAAGTTATATAAGATAAAACATTAAAGCAATATAAATATTTACTAAAAATGCAATAGAATTATGATATCATCAGCACCTCTGTCCTAAGATACATCTACAGTGACAAGATATTACATTGCTTTCTTATAAATGAAAGGTGAAATAACCTGTGTCCCAGCAGAAGCAGGGCTCGATATGTCCCCCTCTGATCCATCTTCCAGCCTTTTGCTGTTCATAGCATCCAATCCTGAACTGGACAGTGGCTCTGACTTCATCTGTTTTGAGAAACAAGAGCTTATTAAACAAAGTGTTATGAACGGTAAGAAAATAAAACAACAAGCACCACTTCATGATGGTTTAGTTAAAACAAATAAAATTTGTCATATAGAAAAGTCACACAAATTGTAATCTTTTTTATTTAAAACAATATGAATTAATAATAGGGACAGTACACTCCATTGATAGGCCAGTCATCCAGAAGGTCTGCTGCATGTGAAGTGAAGGAAATTGGGTATCTGGTAAATACAATGGAGGGCGGAGAAAGGATTTATATCAGTGTTAGCTAACCTGTGGCACGCCAGATGTTGTGAAACTACTATTCCCAGCATGCTTTGTAAGGTATCCGCTATGCTTTTGCAGTTAAGACATGCTGGGACTCGTAGTTTTCACAACCCCTGGAGTGCCACAGGTTAGCCAACACTAATTTATATGGTGCCACCATATTACATATATGATGGTTTCATCATGAACGTACATATTATGCATATTATATTCAGAGCTGTTAATTGATCAAAACTTTCTAAATATAATAACAACTAAAAACAGGAAGCCCCCTAAGTATAATAATTAAAGTACATTGGGCAAATAAAAGTACTTATTTATGGTTCAGTGTCTCTTCATAAAGGTTTTCTTTTTTTGCGGTTATGCATTTTATTATAAGGTGCAATTTGTTCAATATATTCACATTAATTTGGGACAATGTGTACTTGTTTTATATTTATGTGGCCATTTATTCCTATGTTATAGACTTTGTCCACCATTGCTTAATCACTTTTTAATGTTTCTTTGCACTACGGATTTAGTTGAGTTTGAAGGGGCAGATCATTTATGTTTTGCTTTTTCATATCATCTTTGTGTCATTTTATTCAGCTTTTTATTATAATAGTAATACTGCACTTACAATTTAGCTTGGATATACCTTTTTATTTACAACAATTATGTTCTCACTAGTGTTTATTTTGTTTGTATACCTAAATATTAGTGAATTTATTTCTCTACTGACATATATTGTTCATTATACTTTTGGATGTCATTTAAAACGGTATATTTAATCAGTGACACACAGAGGATATTTACTTGTTTATTTAGAACTTTATACACTAGTAACACTTCTTTATTACATTTTTGATTCATTAGAGTTCCTATTCGGTCTCCCCTAAATTTGTTTTATTACCTGTTCTATTGGAGCTTACAGTCTACATTACAAAACACATACAGACACAAACAGGTTCATTTTAGGAAGAACCCTACGTAGACACGGGAAGAACATGCAAACTCCACACTGATAAGACCTTGTCTGTGAATCAAACTCTTAACCTCATGTTTGGGAGACAGAAGTGCTAACCACTTAAGCAGTTGTGCTGCTTTATACATAAATTTATAAGGCAACAATTAAGCAAATGTTTTTTTACTTCAGGCCCCCAGTGGTAAATAGTGTATTCAAAAACACCAAACATATGTTATTTATCTTGTTTTTGTTTTGTTATCTGTACTTTATTTATAGATACAAATGTTGCCAGACCAGATGGGGAACACACAGCACTACATTCCAGTATACACATCATTTATGGCGTATATTGCCTCCAAATGTTAATAAATATGGGTCAAATTCAGATTCAGCAAGTGCTGAGCTGCACAATTAAGACACCTTTATGTTCTCACTCTAATTACCACATTACTAACCATATCAATCACAGATTTTAATTACCACATTAATAACCGCATCAATCTGATTCAGAGGATTGCTAGTAAATGTCTGGGGCATGACCAAACACATCCAAAGTCCTTTTCCAGTGTATCTGAATAACCCACCTGGCAATGCTTGATAGAGTTGCGAGAATGCAGGACACTGACTCCTCTGCTGGACAAAGGCTCGTGTGAATTATAAGACATGAGAGGGTTCAACCCATAAGATGCTCCTTGTGGTCTCTGATGATTAAGGCAATTCTGATACCCAAGTGAAGGGCTGCAATTAGAGACAAATAGCTATAAAGCCTGAACATTAATGTACATGAATTCAAGCTGGACTACATTGTATTTTTTATTTGTATTTAGTAACTATCCGTACCCTGGAAAAATCGAACTGCATATAATATGACAGTGCTGCTTTATGGTAATTCCACAATAAATTACTAACTCATTAAACTCCTTATCCTCACCTTTAAGGCCATCTTTTCATCCAATGCTCCCTACCTCTCTTCCCTCATCATCATGCACACCCCTTCCTGCCCTCTCCGTTCTGGTAACCAGCGCTGTCTGACCTCTTTACTGATCACCACATCTCACACCCATATCCAGGTCTTCTCCCGTGCTGCACCTCTGTACTGGAATGACCTCCCTTCTTCAGTCAAACTCTCCCCCACATTGCAGGTCTTCAAACGTTCACTCAAAACGCACCTGATCAGGCTAGCCTGCCCCTCCTCCACTTAACATCCTCACTGCATCCTACATCTATCCCTTCTTCTCCTACCTCCCCCCCTTTCCTCTGCTCACACCACATCAATGTCTTCTGTAAGTTCATCCCTCCCACTTAGTGTGTTAGCTCATGTGAGCAGTGCCCTCCATCCTAATGTTAATCCCTCATCCACCACTCCCCCCTCACTTCGTAACCTCTTGACCCCTTCTGCTACCCTTTTACCCCATCCCCACTTGGTGGCTCCCTCTCACTGCGCTCTATCCCCTCCTCCCTAATCTACCAAGCTTGACACCTCGCATTTTGCCTTGCGTTCTCTGCTTGCTTCACTTTAATGTATTTTTGTGATATTTTATATTTAGATTGTCTTTTATTATGTGCTATGCTGTTCATCCCTGCCCTGTATGTCTGTATTGTATTTTGCTGTTGTATTTTGTACGGCGCTGCGGACACCTTGTGGCGCCTTATAAATAAACGATAATACCTCTCACTGCGCTCTATCCCCTCCTCCCTAATCTACCAAGCTTGACACCTCGCATTTTGCCTTGCGTTCTCTGCTTGCTTCACTTTAATGTATTTTTGTGATATTTTATATTTAGATTGTCTTTTATTATGTGCTATGCTGTTCATCCCTGCCCTGTATGTCTTTATTGTATTTTGCTGTTGTATTTTGTACGGCGTTGCGGACACCTTGTAGCGCCTTATAAATAAACGATAATAATAATAATAATAATAATAATAATAATAATAATAACTCTCATTGGTATGTGACAAATAGCATGAGCCTATGGCTTTATGATCAGTCAGACTGAAGATTGGACCCGATCCAGACCTCCACTGACACTTTGCTCAGGGTTCCGAACACAGTGGAGATCCGATGCTCTAAACCTACAGCATTTTAACTTTCAAACAAGCAAGGGGAGCCCACTCTTCTTGCTGGTGGTATGAAGTTATGGTCACAGGACCCATCCCTACCTCAAGATTTCCGCACAGTCCCCACGTAAAATGGGGACGGTGCAAAAGTCATGTTAGCATGTAAAAGCTGCTGTACAATTTACATAACTCCTCCCCCATATAGAGGAAGTGCTTCCACTTCCTGCAACATCCCTACTGCCATCAGAACTTTTTCCCGGGCGAGATTCTGCATCCACATCTGTACTGATAGTGCGGCGCTTGCGAATGCGCCAGTTACCAAAAGGGGGTGTTTTTCTATACTAGAGGTCCGGTCCAATGTGATTGACTCATAATTTATTGTATCTGATTGTGTTTTCAGCAATATCTCATGATATTCTTTCAGAATAAAAGAATACACGTAGTATATGGTATAAAACAGTTGTTTTGCTTTAAATAAATGCATTAAATATACCTGATTGTTCCGATAGACAAATGGCCATAGGAGCCATTAGCTGAGGAACACCTTGAGTTGATGAAAGCTACCAGGGAATTAGGAGATGTACGGATCATAGTCTGCAGGTCAATACTGGCATCTGATAATGGGGAGATAGACATTGCTCTCTTTTTGCTCAGCTTCACTGAACTTCGAGGGGTGGAGAAACGCGATCCTGGTTTAAGAGAAACAAAAAAGTCAATAAATCATTATTATGGCTTCTAGTATTTAGTCTCTCATCATTCGTCAAAAGCTGGCCATACATTATGGTCTGATCATCTAAATATTGGGTGATATCAGCATGATGGATTTCCAGAACGCCCAATAATCAGGCCATAAATGCTAGGGTTCTGTCATTTTATCATTTGGCTCTCCAAACTATTATACCTATTGTGTAGTGATTATTATACCTGTACCTCTACCTTCTGGCCTTAATTTCCCTTAATTATCGGCAAGTACAGAATTAATAAAGTAATGAAAGCTTTGCAGTCTGCAAGGGATACAGGGCTTCCATTGCTATATTACTGCTATACTTACTGGTAATTATGGACAGATGTGGAAACTCTGGCTAGGAGATGGAGGTGCCACACACTACTGACTGGAGTTACCACAGCAAGCCAATTAGCTAGCTACATGGAACTTCCACCGATTGATAGGAGGCCTGGGTAGCCAATCAGTGCAGAGATTGACAGGAGGCCCGTACAGCCAATCAGATGCAAGGGCCTGCTGTCAATCTTTTCAGCTCTTCCCTCTTCAACCTCCCTTAACAGTCCCAGCAGGAGAGGTTTGTGGTACTAATATTTTGATTTTTGCCTAGTAGAAAATTGTTCTGATTATCGGACACCTTCTGCTAATCGCGCTAGTGTGTGGTCAGGTTGAGACAACAAGCTTACATATTACTTTGACCTCTGTTTCCTCTATGTATATCTCTATATTTAATTAGCTATGTATGGAAACTCACCATCTGTGCCAACCATGTGATCATTAGTTTGTGCCAAAGCAAAACCATGGTGACTGGTCATAAGATTGTTCTGGTGACAGTAGGTCATCTCGTTCATGCCTAAAAGTCATAGTCAGCAGAATGAAGAATGAACAATACATCACACACAAGACAATCTGCAAGTCGTAAGCTATAAACAGCTCAGTATGGAATGTTCGAAACACCTTGTAAACATTAAGATTAAAAGTAATTGAATTTATTCATGTCCAATCATGGTTAGAATATAAATACCAAATATATATATATTTAATAGCATAAGAAAAAGTTGAGTTCTTTGAACCTTATCCAGAAACGTAGTAATTATAAGACAAAGGAAGCCTCTCAATACAACGTCTGTTTACTGAATCATCTCATGGCTCACTGCCGTCAGATATCTGTTGGCAAGTGGGAAGACTCCAACCTTTCTATGACCTTTTACTACATAACTACCTGCACCTAACTTGTATGACCAGGCACTAACCTTCAGCCATGACATTAGGGGACCTCAGGTAGCAATGCTCCACATAGTTATTCATAGGAGGATTCATGGAATTAAACATAGCGGAAGGGCACTGGCGAGATGCCATCATGTGGACAAGCTTCAGTCAGCGACACATCTGACTATATCTGCAAACAGAAAGAATCCATTTTAATAAAAAGCACACAGAGAAAACATTAACACCCCCCCATATACAGGGTACATTTATAATACAATATAGTTCTACCAGGTGAATGGATCTATTTTGTTCACTAAGGGCCAGATCCAGACCTACATTAATTTTCCTTACATAATGAGGTCTGATAGTCCGCGCATAAGAGGTAAGTTAACTCCTATGTCACTCCCCTCTCACGGGCAGCACTTATACTGCCATAGACCAACCTTAAATCTCCTGTGCTGAACAGTGGTCCATACAACTGCTGATCTACACAGAAGTCTTTAAGTCTCCCCATACTGTAAAATGTAAATGGTCCCTCCTGCCCCCTTGGCAGAATTCTGGTGCGCGGAAAGGATGGGCCGCCAAATCATCCAGATCTCCTAGAATAAGGAATTGCATTCTGTACACCAGGTGATTCCACAGCGTAACATCTTATGCACGGAGGTTGGAATCCTGTCCTAAATCATTTTGCATCTGTAATCATGCCCATTTCTATTTTAAGTTCACATTTTCTACCGGTCCTTTAATATGCTGTAATAGTAAACACATGTAATCGCAAATTAAACACATTGGGCTGGATCCAGACTTAAGTACATAATACCTTGGGATGTTACGTCTTATCTTACGGCGTTACATACAAGTTACGTGTGATCACAATTATGATGAGAAATATGACTCCCCCTGCAATCAACATGGTTTAGCCCAGGAATAACTAATTTCAAGCACTTACTTAAGTCTGGATCCAGCTCATTGTTGTGGATGCAGACGTCCGCTTTTAACTTATTTTTCTTGTAGTCACTTTTTCATTATGCACGTGCACACATGATCAGAACACTGGGCTGGATTCAGAATTACGGTGTGATTGTTTCCCGCATCCTGTGCAGAAAATGTATGCATTATGCATTATAATAAAGTGCATCCAGGCTTCTGTGCTGGCTGCCTTTCCGACAGCGGACACGATGACCTGCCATGCGGGCAGGGTGTATGCATGGTGGGAGGGAGGTTGAAAAATTGTAGGGTAAGGGCTTGGTTGAGCCCTTATGTACGACTATAATTGGCGTACTGGTCCTATTTTTGTGTGGTTAGTGTATAAAATTTAGGTAGGGTCCTGGGCATAGAGGTACTGTACTTGTGAGGGTAGTGGTAGTGCGCGTACAGGATTTAGGATTGCACAATAATTCTTCTCATAGCTTGCACTGGGTTGAGTTGCACTCATAAGTGGGCAGGAAGAGCAATGCAGAAATTGTGCATAACTGAATGCTAATATATCCATCTCAGTATGTTGCTGTATCTTTCTAATATTCAATGGGGTGGATCCTGACCTGCTCATGCCTTAGGGGCGCACCAGATAATTACGGAGGATTGCGTAGCGGAGAGTGCACACCCCCTGCACTCCCCACTCAAGGTAATAAAATATGGACACTTATGTGTCCAGATTCCTACCTTAAAATGTACGACTAGGTCTATGGCCTTACGGCCACAGACGTACTCATAACAGGCCTTCCCCCGCACTGAACCCTAGTTTACATGGCTATCTCCGCCTCTATGATGACCATCGTAAATTGGGGTTACAGCCCCTTTATCTGTTAACCACTGGCATATGTAATTATGTTACGTACGCCAGCCGGTACACAATCGTTGTAAGGTTGCGCACAACCTACAGGACAGGGGATTTACGATATCGGGAATCATAATTCCCCTGTCGTACCTTATTCAAGATCTGATCCAATATACCTTGAAAGTAATCTCCTTGCCACCTATTGTATGTCTATATTTATAAAAGTCTTGAGTGGCTATTTCTTTATCAGCTCATGTACACTACCAAGTAGTCCTTGTAATATCCGAATAAAACATTAGGTGGTGCTATAATTGTACACTAAAGAAGGGAAAACTACCGTAATCTATTGTAACACTGAATAAAACATCTGTAACAAGATAGAATATCTGCCCAATGCATGTGGTCATTGTAAAATTACAATGTTGCTGGGGATGAGGAATGAAATTGTTTTTTGCAAATCATATCTACACACACAACACAGAATGAAAGAGACTGTAATATTTGCCACTAGGTGTTGTAAAAGGATTATCACTGTTGCACTTCAGTGGTACGTCAGTGGTAAAGATAGGACAAAGGGAACAAACTAAGTTTTAAGATGAAAACTTTTGAAACGTAATTGATACCTATTTTTTTGACTATGAGAAATACTTAAACAAATGCTGTAACATCTCAAGCTTCTGAGATGCAGATTAAACATGCATGGAAGCTCCAATTATCATATTACATGATCTTTTATTTTTGCTGTTTACATGTATTTTTTTGAAAATCTTCATGATTATAATTAGGACAATGCTTTATATTTCTGATAAACACATTGCAGTGCAGTGTATGACCAGCATTATTGTGTGACTTTCAGCATTCATATACCACACACCAGTCAGATAGTAACATGATAGGACTACGGCTGGCTTGAAATACGTCAGCCAAATAATACACTGAAATTAAACAGGCTGTGTGAGAACTGTGGAATGTACTTTCCCTGCATTTTTATTGGGTGTTGTAAGCTTTTAAAAGCAATTTAGGCTTGGTTATATTTTAGTCATTGTAAACTCCAGGTCTAGCAATGATTTTTATCATGATATACCATGGATAAAATTGACATGTGTTTCAGCTTCGCATGTACATTTGACAGCATGATTAACCCTCTTTAGTAGACACATCATTCTGGGGAAGATTAGCACATTTACAGGAACTATCTGGCCAGGTCATGGGAGGTCACACTAAGACATTTATGTTGTAGGGTTGAGTTGTTCAACAGCTGACAGGCTTTATAATGAGGAACAGGTCAGCTGACGTAGCCTCTAAGCCCCTCCCTCAACTTGGGTGGTATAAGGGAAGACTGAGAGAAGCCAGGCATCCAGTCAGCCAGCATAACAATGGACAAGCTGCATTCAGCAGCTCCCTGAAGGGAGCTTTCATTTCCTGACAAGCTGGAATAGAAGAGCTGCATGATGTTATTCTTTTCCACTAGTCCTACATATTCTGACTTGTCAGCCCACCTGAAATTACCTTGTCTTCCAGTAGGAGGCATTTAATCTATTTATAGTGTTAGTTACTTGTTTTCCTGTACTGTAACTTATTTTACATGTATTTCTGACATCAGCTCATGATAACTTCATTAGAAACTGTCTTTTAAACAGGAGCAGAGCATTTTGCCCAGCACCTTAGTGTATATATGTTCCAAGGCCAATGAAGCTGATTCACAGTTAAGAGTGAGTTAGGTGCGGGCAGATCCCCCCCCCCCATTTTTAGGTACCTTTATGGCACTTACGAGTGCCATAGGGCTACCTTATGTAACCGCGCAATGTCCGTACTGCCTTCCCATCCCTGTCCTCCCTGGCTTCCTAAATCCCTTCCCTGCCCACTTCTTCCTAAGAACGCCCCAAGGCGGCATAATGCCGCCTCTTGCTCCGTAAAGTACTCGCACAGACGCTATCTAAGTACTGACCCACTACGGAGATAGCGTAAATGACCTACTACGCATGCGTAGTAGGTCATTTTGGCGAAATACGCACTTAAGAAACAGAAGCTTCATAACTTTGAATCAGGCCCAATGAACAGGATCCAGACTAACGGAAAAACTAGTGTTTTCCTATCGCAAGTTTTGCAAAACACATGCATCTTGCAAATGCACAAGGCACATGTCTGAAGAGCCAGACTTTCTGATACTTTATTCACTGCGTTTCTGATGGCAAGGTGGTGCTTGCAGACACTGATTGTGGGGAGGATATTTAGAAATAGAACAGTGAGGTCATGCTAAGCACCCTCTGCACTATCCAGATTTCCAAGGTGTCCCCCTTTTGCACTAGGATGCACCTGAAATTTTAAGGTGGGAACCGCT
>WWET01001886.1:12635-22948 GCA_011038615.1 Limnodynastes dumerilii | reverse complement strand
GATTCACTGGCTGCCCTCCCTCCCCCACCCCACCCCTGCCGCAAGCCTGGAAAAAGAAAGCGTAAAAGAAATAGTGGGAGAGTGAGAGGGGGAGAGGAATAAGGGGAAAACTCTGGAGAGGGAAGACAGAAAGGGTCCAAAACTTTCTTTTTTTTTGCATGATATCTCCTTTTCTGTGCTTGTCTGGTACTATTGTGATTGTGGTCTGTGTATGGGGCATAAGACTAAAGGAGAAAAGGGCAGCTTTATAGAGAGGGGAAAGGTTAGGGCACACAGGGAAATAAAGTTGGATATAATAGAATAGTTTAGAATAGCAGAGGTACTTAACACATTAACTGCTAAACCACTAAAAAACAAGATCAAGAGACGAGTTCAAGGTTAGAAATGAAGTTACTGAGTTATTCCACAGGTTTATCAGTCACTGACCTGCTGTTTGAGATATCTCATTACTTTTACATATTTAACATTTTAATGAATTATTTTAACAAACGTTTCTTTCAAAAACTGCAATATGTGGATGCTTAAAATATCATACATGGCAGCCCCCTGCATGAGGAAAGATGCTTAAAATATCATACATGGCAGCCCCCTGCATGAGGAAAGATGCTTAATATTCGGGAAATTCTCCCACATCTGGTGCACAGTGAGATATTTGGTGTCGTCCAGCCCTGCCCCCAGTGCTTAATGGGCAGTATTGCTATCTACAGTATTGTGGAGCAGTAGCACAGTACTTAGCTCCGCCCCTTCTTCAGTATCACATGGTCCACATGTGACGCCATCTATGGGCTGGATCCAGACCTACTCTTCCATTACGTTTTAATGCGTAGGGTATTTACTATGCACTCCCCTCGGCCATACGTACTTTTGCCATTTTACACTTGCCAAACCCTACCTTATCTTTTCAAAGCGTAACTATTGGCGTAGTAAGAGCCTAAGCACGCCCATTCTGTACGATCTAAATGCCTCACTCCGCCTCCAAAGGGTAATTACGGGTGACGTATGGATGTCACGCCCCTTCGTTTGTAGTTACTCTGTTGATACAAGTTTGGTACGTACGTTCAGAGTTACATGGCGTAACATCTGCCACGCGCATGCACAGTACATACAAAACAGCATTTTTACGTCTCTGGCTAGCGTAAATACGCTAGCGTGCGTAGCTCAGGATCTACCCCTATGTGTTTGCATTTAAGTTCTGGATGTAATCAGTGGTGTAACTACTGTGGGTGCAGCTGCCCACCCTTCCCTCACAAAACTCTAAGCAAGCTGTTAGAGGCTGGCAGCTTAAGACAGCTCTCATTACTCCATGTATGAGTGCTGAGCACTGTTTCTAAATACATTGCCAGTAGCTAAAAGCTTGTCTGCACATTTCCTTCATTCAGACTTGGACCCTGTCTTCTTTCTATGGGGCTATCTGACCTGGTTCTATAAATAGGAAAAAGCAAAATGATAACTATTATTTATGTATACTTCCAGGGTTGTCGACTCTCATGGAATATCCGTGAGACTCCCGAAATTCTGTCATTTCTCCTGGTATCCTGGAAGAGCCGGCAAATCTCCCGCAAGTCCCGCCCCCATGCCTGTCATTACAGCAATTCCTAGTGTTTCAAGGGATAGGGCGGGACTTGATGATGTGATTTCCAGCCCTGCCCACCATGGGCATTATTTATTTATGTGGCGCCACAAATTTTCCATAGCGTCTGTAACATTAGACATTCACATCAGTTCCTGCTCCTAATCAGGGCGAGATTGAGAGCCATGTGGGCCTGAGGATGAAAATTATCAAGGGTCTACACTCTATTGTATGCTTTAAGGAAGTATGCCTTTTGCAGTCCCTGCAGTGGGATGTCTGGAAATCTGCAGTGTGTGGGGCCTATTTTCAGATGGAGGCCTGGGACTGTAGTCCCATTACCCCCATTGTTAATCTTGCCCTGCTCCTAATAAAGCTACATACTAAGGTCCCTAACGCATACACACATACTTAAACACACACTCAACTAGGGTTAATTTAATCCTCAGCCAATTAACCTGCCGGACCCTGGAGGAAACCCACGCACGCGAACATAGAAATTTCACATAGATAAGTCCTAGTCCAGAAATCAAACTCATGATCGCAGCGCTGTGAGGCGCAAGTGCTACTCACTGAGCCACCGTGAATTCCAGTTGTGATTTTTGGGGCGGGGCTTAATGATCCAAGTTGCTTAAATGGTGTCATTAATCCCCGCCCCCATATATACACAGCATTTATTTCTTCCCTCCGAGATCTGCAGGGGTAAGAAATAAAGAATAGATAACCCTGTATACCTATCTACAGCTAATTTATCAAACATATGGTTTGATAAATTCACATCATGCGCTACGGGCTACCTGCCAACATTGGAGGGCAAATAGGGTTTTGGGGTGTGCTGTGTGTAAGACATATGTACCAGGAGATGGTGTATAGACTGACATCATGTGCACATACTCCTCTACTGTTTACTTCATGTGGAGAGGGGCGTGAATGTCTTAACTACTGCATAAGGCTTAACAGTAATGAGAGTGAAAGTGGGAAGTAATTCCCAGTAAAGAGGATCGGATAGGTGTGGCCTTTGTGATGCAGAATGTGCACATCGTTCCTGTGCTTTGAATTGCAAATGTACATCAGTTAGAGGTGAATGCTGTATACAGCTTTATTTGTACATCATTATAAAGGAAGTATCACTTCCCACACCAGAGAAAGCAGCTGTTAGCTCACATTTCATGTGTTTCCACAATTAACCAGTATTTGAAAGATTTTGGATATGCAATGATCTCCAGACACTTAAAATGTACATACATTAACCTGGATACAAAGCATGTTACCCGAACAAATGACACACTGAGTATGTGAAAGCTGCATTACCCTGTTTGCACACCATTTAATAATGTAATGACGTGTCATGTACACAAGAATGGTTTCTTGACGGCTAATAGACTACTTTCACCACATAAAATATATTTAAAGATAAATGAAATAAAGTACAAATGTCTATTGTTTTTCTGTGTGTCAGTCCAAATGCAAAGTTTCAATTAATTGCAAATAAATGACCATGACTTCAAATAATGCACTAAGTATTATCAGATAGAGAGGGTCTGTTTGTTGCACTGCAGTGCTGCTGCTGCTGATTATCATTACTGGGCACACCCTCCTGTCAGGCGACGAGAAGGGTTCTTTTACGACAGGGCCATTTTTTAACAGCGCATTTGTGACCTCCCGGAGAGACAGAATTGACACTCCCCAGCAAGAATCCATAGTGCCGACTGGTGAGTATTTTTTCCAACCCCACCCTTTACCTAATCCTTACCCTAACCTTCCCACTTCCATTACATTAACCCTAACCCTCTCCTCCCCGCATTCTAACCCTAAGTCTCCTCTTTTCCGCTCCATCCCCTCCCTGCAGCCTAACCCTTAGACTACCTTGCTTTACTAAATCCCCTCCCTGCAGTCTAACCCTTAGACTACCTTGCTCCACTACATCCCCTCCCTGCATCCTAACCCTTAGACTACCTTGCTCCACTACATCCCCTTCCTGCAGCCTAACCCTTAGACTACCTTGCTCCAATACATCCCCTCCCTGCAACCTAACCCTTAGACTACCTTGCTCCACTACATCCCCTCCCTGCAGCCTAACCCTTAGACTACCTTGCTCCACTACATCCCCTTCCTGCAGCCTTAGTGCACTAACCTGTCAGGAACCGCCAGAAACGTCGGGTGCAACAGGTCTGCACTGTGAATTATAGAAAATGTTATTTTCAGAGTGGCAGCCCCTGCTTACAGCACTGTGTAGTTCTATAGTAATATGTCTGCTGATTGGTGTGTAAGAGTATGGACCGCATGTACACAATCTACATAAGGAAGCGCTACGTAGATAGCGTAAAATAGTTACTACTCATGCGTAGTACCTCTGATCGGAAAACTAGGCACGTATGTTAAAGATCGTTGTTGTGTCTTCCTCTGTCACAAGGACATGAATATGTCCTTACTGTGTTTGGCCTACACTTGGTATTCATCAGTTTTTTTTTTCGTAAAGAACAACTAAATCTTTATATTACCATAAAGGTAAATATTTTTGGTGTAAAGGTGAAACATGGATTTTATACAACCCCCTTGTTCTGGATGGGTGTGGGTCGCTGCTGAGAACAGCCCTTTTTTGAAAGGGCTGCTTACGACCTTGCTTTTTTGAAGTGGAAGATGCTTGGAAAATTCCTGCCTCGCCGCAGACGTTCCCCTAATTCTTACCCTAACCCTCCCCTTTTATAACCCTAACCCTAAAACTATACCCTCATTTTAAGAAAAAGTTGCTGAAGTAATGCAGTTTTTATTTATGTTTAAGCTTATAACGAATTAATAAGCGACCAATAATCCTAGCAGAGGAAGGGAGGCACTAGCACAATAGGGAACCTTTCAGTTAGCCGATTGGCTCCCTCAAAATATTGTGAGCTAGCGGGCGATTTAAATCAGACATGTGAAAAGATGAAATAATTATACCCGAATGTTTCTGGTTTGTTTATTGAGCATTTGGAAAATGTATCACGCCCACTAGCTACAGCGATTATTTGCCCGATTACCCGATAATTGGACGATCAGGCCCATAATCTCTCTATTGTATGGCCAGTTTAAGAACACTGCTAAAATAATTCCTATTTTAATACATAGCATAGCATTTTGTAACAGGTTAAAAAAATTCTAGTAAACCTGAAAAAACACACATTACTGAGGTGTAACACAATAACTACTCACTGATGACCCCCAGCACAAGACACCGTGGAAATCCAAGTGTTGGTTAGCCTGCTTGAAAATGCCCCTGATGAAAAGCACAGCATCCAGAATGACAATTGCAGAGCAGTTTGATGAAGAGTAGGTGGAAGGCCAAATAATAAAAGTCTACTTCCAGTTGTTAAATACAATGTGTTCTAGAAGCAGATGTTAAAACAAGATGAGACACAATGGTTTCCTAAAGACAAACTCTCCGTTCTAGCAGAAGGCCACACATTTATACTTACCCTTGGATGACATTACAGTCACCTAACCCTGATTTTACTTGAAAATCCTTGGCAAATCTAGGCACCAATAATACGTTCCCTGAGAAGAGGGCCAAACGACAAGTCCAGAATTCAGCATGATCAGGTAACAATTTAAAGAGTTTCATTAGGAAAAGCTGAGACAAGGAAATTAACTGAAATAGGTGATGAGTGCCAGCTTAATTAAGCTGTTGAATATGCCTGTACAGGCCCACTTACACCACTAAGCCCATATGTAAATTATCTTTAAAAAAAAGTTTCATAATTGTATTATCTAGTGATAAAATTGCTTTTGCCTTTATGGGAGTGTGTTGGAAGCTTGTATACGTGTTATGCATAACAGTGCAGCATATGGTGATGTAGATATAGCATCGTTGCTGACTCCCGAAATTCGAGCAGTTCTCCCGGTATCCCGGGAGAGCAGAAAAATCTCCCGCAAGTCACACCCCCTTGCCTCTCATTACATCAATTCCTATTTACTAAGCTGTGGATTTGGATAAGTGGAGATGTTGCCCATAGCAACCAATCAGATTCTAGATAACATTCTCTAGTATGTAATAGGAAAATGAGAGCTAGGATCTGATTGGTTGCCAGCTAGAATCTGATTGGTTGCCATAGGCAACATCTCCAGTTTTTGAAACCTGCAGCTTAGTAAATCTGGCCCCTTGTGTTACTAGGGTTTGGGCGGGGCTTGATGTCATTTTTGTCATCAAGCCCCGCCCACCCACAGGAGCACTATGAATTTTTAGTAGTGATGAGCAGGGGGCAGAGCTTAAGGACACAATTTGCATTGTAATTAAGCCTGGCCACCGATACGGGCATCTAAGCTCCTGGAGGAAAGAAATAGAAAGTAGGCAACCCTAAAATAAATTTTCTATTAGGTCAATATATTCTGTCATAGGGCTGGATCCAGACCTTGTTAAGTGCATGAACTTAGTTACACCTGGGCTAAACCATGTTGACTTAAGGGGAGTCATATTTCATCTGCTGCAAACAGTTTTAGAGTAGAGAGGTGATGTTTGCTATCCCAAGTCTAAATAACAGTGTGATAGTAAAGCTGGTCAGTGTCTGTGTGAAGTAAGCAATTTAAAGATATATCCATGCATGCAAAGTATACAATTACCTTGACTCCCCCTGAATTCAACATGGTTTAGCCCAGAAGTAACTAAGTTAATGCACTTAACAAGGTCTGGATCCAGCCCATAGTCACTATTTCATTGCCTGGTAACCACATGGGAATAAATTCTAATGTCTGGCCATAAGCCACCTTACGCCATGACACAGAATTCCATGAGGGTTAAATTCTCCTGTGGACATTTGCAGAGTGTATCTTTACAATAGCAGAGTGGTGCCAATGAATGGCCACTTTAGAAGTCACGATGACAGAGCCAAAGCTTTAAAATTATACAGTTAAACCCAAGACACTCCAAGATCCTCCAAGCGGTTTGCAAGGCCACTTAGAACGTTTGTTTTGTAATTGAGCAAATTGTTTACTCTTTTCTTCCAAATTCCTCCCCATCTTCTCAGCGTTGATTTGAATACCCCCCTTTTTTATCCCATTGGCCAGCATTCTGCACAGACATATAACCATGCCAAACAACCCTCTGCATGACAATGGTCAGGCTCTTCTGTGTCTTGTAATTGGACTGGCCTAAGAGTCGCTTTTATGAGCAGTGATTTAAAGCTAAACCGCTGTGACTGTCTTTTTAACACAGGCCTGTGCAAGCAACAGACGTGTGCTGAATCATAATAATGGGGAAAATATGCCAAAAGAGGAGTGTCCATGGCTGCAGCGAAGGATCACTATTTAGAGAGTGAGTTTCCCAGGTAAAAACAAAACACTACGTCTACCATTACATTTACTTCATTTACATTGAAAGGTGCTCCATGTATTGTGCTGCAATTCAAGTGAACGTCATACAAGGCACCTTGCATGAGCAAAAATAGAGAAAGACACTTTTACCCTTTGCCCTTATAGGACCTGATCCAGAGCTAGTGGGAAATCGTGTGTAGAACAGAAGCGAACACAGAAAGTTGGATACAGCGATATCCATCCACCTGTGTCCGCTTCCATATACTCTATGTTAGTGGAACAGGGAGTTCCACTAAATTTAAATGAGGAAGTAGGCAGTGTAGTGCTGTTGTGATTGCTGCAGCAGGTGGGATATACTGCAGGGGTCGGGGCTTAACTGCGCCATTTATGCAAATCATGTTATTAAGCCCCGCTTTTCAGGGTTTCATAGGAATGGGGGTGGGGCTTGATGATGCAATTTGCGTCATCAAGTCCCTCCCTGTCCCTAGCTACACTAGTAAACTAGTTTTACCAGACAGGGGGGCAGGACTTGAGGCTCATGGTTTCATGGAAACCACAAGCCTCAAGTCCCTTGCGGGAGATTTGCCATGTCTCCTGGGATACCGGGAGAACTGCCCGAATTTCAGGAGTCTTCCAGACATTGCGGGAGAGTCGGCAACTATGCTATATTTCCATAGTTTCCTGTTGTCACTTCTAAATTTTTCTTATGACCACTGATTGTGATTACAAATCTTAACACTCATTGGACAGGATCCAGAGCTCTGAGTTCTGATAGAGGATCCCCATTCGATCCTAAGTTCTGTGCATGCAAAGGGAGATCAGTCCCCCTGCAAATACGGGACTTCCAAACCCCAAAATGGAGTCATTGAGTTTATAAGAATTGTATGTAACGGCTAAACCAAGTCCTTACTGTACGATTTAAATGCGTCTCCCCTCCCACCATGTGCACACTTTGTATACATGGCAGCCTGCTACCCCACTGATCCTAAGGATCCATATTCGTCCTGAAAGCTTTATGTATGTACATGCTCTGTGTTGAAACGCAGCCATTTTCTGCATTTTAAATCTGGATCCAGTCCATTATTTCTAACTGGTATATGGCCAAAATTCTTATTCATTGTTAAATTGATCATCTCTAAGTTTCACGTTTAAAAGATAACCTATTTAGTAAAATTGGGCCGTATTCAGAGATCCATTTTCGAGGGGAGTTCCTTGAGTATTTTTAGGATCGGATCAGCTGCGCATGCGTAGTAACTTTATTCACGTACTTTACGTAGACTATACACAAATAAGTGCCTAATGGACGTACACGTGAATCGCACTTGGGGACATACACACGGAAATCAGATGTGCGGCAAAATTTACATAAAAGTGGGTGGGGAGAGGCATTTAAATTAACACATGGAGGCGTGGTTATAAAGAATTGCTTGGACGGATCACAGATACGCACGTAAGTACACACGGAAGAACAGAGTGGTCTAGGGACTCAAAAGTCACAGACCGCAGGGAGACCGGGAGAGGGGAGTGTCGGGGGTGTTGGTGGATGTCTCCGTATAATTGTGTACATAAAAATTCTCTGAATACAGCCCTTTATGAATAATCCCTGACCACTGGTTTTCATAACACTCACTAACAATTCAGGTACCCTAACAGGTACACTCTGACTGAGTTTTTCTATCTGCTTCTTTGTGAACATTTAGAGGTACATTTATTAATCAAGAGGCAATATTAGAAACAAGGCATTAACACACAGTTGCCAACTTTTACATTCTTCCCACCGGGAGATCTATGAGGGTAGAATGAAATGCTGGTATGGAGGCGGAGCTTTGCATAAAAAGTGTCTTGAAGCCCCGCCCCCGTCTGTTAAAGTTACACACTATAAATTTTACCAGTGATGGGGTGGAGCTTAATGATGCAAATCGCAACATCAAGCTCTGCCCAACCCTATTAATGATAAGGCTCCAGCAGCTGGCGTGACTTGAGGCCGTAATTTGCATGGTATCACAGCCTAAATCCCCTTTGCAGTCAATCTGGCGACTGTCACCAGGATAACGGAAGAAATGCCTGAATTTCGGAAGTCTCCCGTACGTTCCGTGAGAGTTGGCAACCATGCAATAACAAATTAATTACATGCATATAAACACCTATGAGAAAGCATAAGAAGAGTTAATACAGGAGTTTTTCATGTTTAAAAGTGCCCAATTTGTTTGATGTAAATTGAACTGGAATCTTAATCATTCAAGTGTCCCTAACGCTGCATCCCCCAGCTATTACTTATTACATTTCATTTGATATTTTTATTTTCGATTAGAGACCTATGAAACAATCCAGTAGCCAGGAAACAAAGGTTCATCTTCACAAGCTTACTGACAAATAAGAGCAATTAGATAAAACTGACTGACAATGATAACTAGAGCTCTGGAGCCACTTCAGTGTTCTCGATTGCTGTTCAAGTCTTAATTATTTCATTGTGCTTGCTGGTAGAGTGCACCTCAAGATGCGTGTTTCCCTGGCATTGGACCTAATGACAGAACCTTGTGTGTAAGAAGGTTGAGACTGTATGTTCTTAAAGGTTTCATTCTCTTTCTTCCCATTATTTCCAATGAACATGCTGAAACACTTCATATGAACCTCATTCATATGGGGCCCAAGCTAAGTGCTCTGTAACCTATTCTGGATAATAATGAAGACATTCTGGGGCATTAATGATAAATGCGTGTGAAAATCTTACAGTATATTTCTTCTTTCTTTCTTTCTTTCTTTCTTTCTTTCTTTCTTTCTTTCTTTCTTTCTTTCTTTCTCTTCCAATGAGTAGACTGAATAAAGATAGTTTTTTAAAAGAAGTGAGGTGAACACTGTTTGCACCTTCTTTAAGTTAATATCTAGATGGTTGTGGGTCGGGGGTCAGAATGGCCCTTTTCCAAAAGGGACATTTTCTACCAGCCAATTTCGAATTGGCTCTGTAATTTGCTCCTGCCCCGCTGAGGACAAGCAATTGAAGATTGTGAGAAGCATTTATCTAACCCCACCCCTTAATCTAATCCTCACCCTAACCATCCCCTTTGGCATACTTACTCATTCATTAATAAAAACTTCTAAGCTTTAGAAACTAACTTATAAGCTTTTTAAGTGAGGAAGGTTACTCCAGAAATGCACCTTTTGTCAGGATGCTATATATATATATATATATATATATATATATATAAAATCACTATGTGCTTCATTCATACTTAAGAAGCTTCTACTTCTTAAGTGTGTATTTGACCGAAATGACCTGCTGCGCATGTTTAGTAGGTCATTTACGTTATCTACGTACCAGATCGGTATGTAGATAGCGTATGTGCGATATTTAAAGACCGCAAACAGTAATTTACATCCATAGAGGTGGTGTTTTTAGTAAGAAGTAGAAGAGGTAAGGTATTTAGATTAGCTGTGGAGGGCGGGTGGGAGGTGGGGAGGTATT
>WWET01001886.1:0-10301 GCA_011038615.1 Limnodynastes dumerilii | reverse complement strand
TAGGGAAAACAGCCTTTGAATTAGCAAGATGTTGAATGTTGAGGTAATTTATGCCATTGATATTGTCTTAGCAATTTCTCATCATCTCTTCATTTATACCACAAAATGGCTGACTTTACTGGAAAACATCTTATTATTATTCACATCTATGCATTGTGAACAGCAAACTGTTTGTTTGGTTTTTTTTAATTCATTCACACACAGTTAGTGGGTATATTTGTTAAGCCGGCAATATGCTGATTTGCTGATCAATACAACACTTTATCATCTGACCAAAGGCATTTTCGGTATTCCTGTGTACATTCTGGTAAAGACAATCCTTTAATGGGGCCAAGTGGCCCAGTTTTCGGACAGCGTATGGTCAGCATTTTACTGTGAATCAGCAAAGGGAGGACTGGAAGATAAGTATAGGACATTTCTAGGCCAGAACGGATTTTGTTAGTATGTCGGTGCACCATTTTTCTTGATACAGACTATAAAAAAGCACTGTACTAGCCAAAAAGGTACAGGGTCTGCTTTTAAAATCACTAAAATTCAAGTTTATGTAAGGTCTTTAGTTGGTTCAGTCTTGCTCTGAGTATGAAAAAAAAGATAATACAGACAAATGGCTGTCTAGTCAGAGTTCTGAGTCAAGAAAATAGCTACCCAACATTTTATAGACACCAGCAGTAAATTTTAGGCACCATGGGCTGGATCCAGACCTAGTTACGTGCTTGAACTGAGTTGCTCCTTGGCTAAACCATGTTGATTGCAGGGGAGTCATATTTCATCTGTTGCAAACAGTATTAGAGTTGAGAGGTGATGTTTCCTATCCCAAGTCTAAATAACAGTGTGATAGTAAAGCTGGTCAGTATCTATGTTCAGTAAGCAATTCAAAGATATATCCCTGCATGCAAACAATACAATTAACTTGACTGCCCCTAAAATCAACATGGTGTAGCCCAGGAGTAACTAAGTTCAAGCACTTAACTAGGTCTGGATCCAGCCCCATGGGTGTATGACCAATGGAATATCTCTTACCTTGATTGTTGCCATATTTATCACTAAGACAGTTGTTTTCAAATAAACACTTCCTTCCAATGACTGGATCCTCTCCCACCACCATTTCTATTTTCACGGTGCTATTTTTTTACTTGATCCTACTTCAATTATAACAAGTGATTGCAGTGGTTTTAATGCCCCTCTCCCAAGTGTCGCGCTCTCTAGTTACCAACACAGTTGCGTTTCACCTATGGCGCCATTGTTATCTAAAACAAAACATGTGGGTAAGAATAAGAAATATAATTCCCTAAGCAATTTAAATACATTTTAAAAAGTGGTCATATCTAAATTTTTTTTATATTCATTATTAATAGATATGTCTTTCTTTAAGTGTCCGAAAATGAGAAGAGTTTGTATTTTTTTTATTTATTTGTACTACTTATGCACTTTTATTTTTTAAATCAAATTTTACTGGACATGATTTGGTTTCATTTAGGCAGCGCTCCCCGTCTTTTTCCAAAATAACTTTTCCTCTTCACATGCCCCAGGGACCGACATAAAGTTCCAATCACTGGTGACATTGAATAGTCACTACACATAACAATAACTGAGGGCTATGCCATAGCTCCCAACATTGAGAATCCTGCCCAGGTTCTGCCCAAACTTCACCTAGTTCCACCAACAAAAAACCATGGGTTAAATCCAGACCTATGGGCTAGTTACGTTAGAACGCGTAGCGTATTTACACTAGCATAATTTCTATGCACTCCCCTAGGCACTCCCCTTGCTCGTATGTACTTTGGCTGTTTTACGCTGCTCAAACCCTACCTTAACTTTTCATAGCGTAAGTACTGACGTACGTAATGGATTTACGTACGTGACGGCCTAACCCTGGCCCATACTGTCCAATTTAAATGCCTCCCTCCGCCTACAAAGCGTAATTACAGGTGTCGTATTGATGCCCCTGCCCCTTCATAGTTACGTTGATGGTACGTACGTTCAGTGTTATGTGGTGTAACATACAGTTAATACATATAGCCGATTTGACGTCATCGGCTAACGTATATACGCTATCGTACTTAGCTCAGGATCTGGACCCATATTAGTATCAAATATCAAAAGTCCTTCCATTTTCTTATAAACTTAATTCCTTTTGTGGGATAAAACAGAGGGGCAGTTGGGAGGTTTGCTATCTCCCATAAAAGGAGTGTCCCTGTTTTTGGGTCAGTGTATTTTTAGACCTTTTTGTGTGCATTCCAACAAATACAATACACAATAATCAGCTAATTGGTTAGCACATCATAGAGCTTGTGGTCTGCTAAACAGTTGTCTATGTTTATTTAAAAAAATAGAAAATGTATTCCAATGGTTCATTTGGTCCCACTGTAATGCAAATGCATTTCCAGGCCCCAGCCATGCCATTTATAATAGGCAGTATCATGCCTCTCATAAGTGGAACATGCAGTGCGGCTAGAAGATATCATGTTTTCATCAGGAAACTGTGCCATCCCAGCTCAAAAATATGGAGTTAAGGTCTCTGTGCTGGATCCAGACTTAAGTAAGTGCTTGAAATTAGTTACTCCTGGGCTAAACCATGTTGATTGCAGGGGGAGTCAAGTTAATTGCATTCTTTGTATGCAGGGATATAACATTGAATTGCTTACTGCTCACCGATACTGACCAGCTTTACTATTACACTGTTATTTAGACTTGAGATAGGAAACATCACCTCTCAACTCTAATACTGTTTGCAACAGATGAAATATGACTCCCCTGCAATCAACATGGTTTAGCCCAGGAGTAACTAATTTCAAGCACTTACCTAAGTCTGGATCCAGCCCTCTGTTCTTTAATAATCAGCATTTTTTATTTTTTATTTTATTTTAACTTTTGAAAAATTTAAATATAGCAGTTTTCTGTTTTTTTGTGATCGATACAATAAGTTTAACAAATGGTCCCCTTAGTAGAATTTTCTTAAATTGCCTTGGTAGATAAATCCAAGTGACAGTCTTAATGCTTTTTATAGTGGGAAATAATGCAGTACACTAGTAAAACAGAAGGTGAAGCGTAATTAAAAGTAAAGTTTCATTTTCAAGTGGAATTTTCGTTATAGTCAGGGAATTACAGTCCTCCCATTTTGGATTAAATCCATAAGAAAAGATTTAGCCTGTGGAAGAATAGCCTAACCATGGTGAAAAGCAGGTTGCCGTAATGTATGATGGAAGAGAATATAATACAGCTAAGCCTTGGCTAGATAGTGAAAGGAAGGGGCCACTAAGGAATTCTTAGTTACAAGGAAGGGTCTCAGTATTATCAGCTTTGATCTGCGACTTAGAGCATTTTGAATGGCTGGGAGAAATGTTAATCTTTCTAGACCCCGCCTTCTATCCATTTTTCTTTGCTATAGCACATAAAGAGGACAGAAGGTAGTCTTTTAGCAATGAGGAAAAATCAATGATAACGTGTGGGTGCTTTATCACTGTTACAATACAATAATCAGGGATTCATTTACTTGAAAGGCCTTTTTTGCTACATTTGAAGTTTGTAACCAGGGCTTGTATCATTCTAACACTAAAATGATGCTGAATTTATTGTACCTGCAGATAAAAATTAATGAAATGAACAACTAGGAAATCTGTGTTTTGAAAATGTATTTTTATACCTTAGTGTTAAGTATTTTAATTGTGTTATTTGACTTTAGGAATTGGTTAGCTGGCAGGATCAGCACCTTACTTATGATGGAATTATTCTCATTGTTGGTTTAGATCCCAATATGGCTACCAATAATGTATGTAGAACATGTGTCCTAATTGTGTAATGTTGGTACACAACTGCATTATCCAACTAGGAGATGATTCAGAGTCTTAGTCCATCCATAATGCGGATGCAATATACATCCTATCCAGAGTTGCTTGTTTCTGTAGAAACACTGAACTCTGGATAGGACACAGGGAAAAGGGGCAGACGTGCCCCCCCCTCCCCACGCCCTCTGCCATTTGCTATACATTTAGGTTTATTGATGTTTGCTGCAGCATTTAAAAACCCACTGAAATGATTTGTGTATATTGCACATTACAGAACATAGTAGCAGTATTCTGCCGCTATGCTGGTATTAAAAATTTTTTTATAATAAAATAAAATGAAATATTAAAAAGGAAAATGATTTTAATCTTTATTTATTTAACCAATTTTATAAAAAAAAGAAAAAAAAATTAACATTGAAAATGACCTGCGCCTTCCACCAGCACCATCCCCTCACGGAAGCACAGGTACCTTTCTCTGCTACCTCACCTTTTCAATGAGAAAAACACCCCTCTTCTCATTTAGATATCATGGAATGACCAGTAGTGCGGTGCAGTCAGATGCGAACATAGGTAGATGGGCAGCAGTGCGGTCATCTTTCTGTGGTAGCTCACATTCTGAGCATGCGCAGTGCTTATTAAGGCTGCGTTTCCATCTCAAAAACAGATGAAGGCACAGCTCTGGATCAGCCCCCAAAATGTCTTCTAATGTCCTAGTAGATGTCTCAGATTTTCCTCCATACTGTAGCTTACTGAAGTTCTTTGATATACAATCAGGATAAATATGGTTTATGCAAAAATTAATCTATTTTAGTAGCAAACATCTAAATATTCTGATCTGCTTGACATGCCCTTGTCTGTTACTTTTGCCGATTAAAAGCTGTATACAATCCTATCAGATAATTAATATTATTCAGACACACATTTCTTTCTAATAGAGAACATACACATAAAAAAAAAAAAACTAGGTATGAAACAGTGTGAAGTGTCTTGTTTTTGCTTTAGTTGTAGCTTTTACACGTTTTCCTCTAGAAAATATTTACACAAAAGAATCAAAGACTTGGAAAAGTGATGGATGTTCACAGGTACACAGACAAGTCCCTTGTTACTCCACAAAAGCCAGCCCCACCTGTTCACGCATGTGTGGATGACTTCAGTGACAGCTACTAGGACAGGTGGTGTCTGAGTTTCTGTATGTTTTCTCACCACCATAAATATGTCCCAGGTGAGAAATGTACCTCTGAACAGGCTCTGCGCTGTACACAAGACAATAGGAAGGGAGGGTCGAGAGTAAGCTTCTTCTGAGAAAAGACATATGCTCCCTGTCCACTGCTATAATGCAACACACTGGCTCTGAACTATGCATTGATGCCCATATAACCACAGATCTCTTAGTTTGTTAAAAAAAAATAAAAATAATGGTCGCTAAATTTTAATCATTTTTTAAAAATGTTAAATTACTTAAATTAGTAAAACTATGATACTATATTATTACTATTATTAACAACAAGAAACAACAATAATAATAATGAAAATGTCATTGTTTTACACTGTTATGTACTTTGGAAGCATTGATTCTCAATGTTTCTGCTTCTCTTACTTTCTGAGAAAATGGGCCCCTTTTTAAACTAGGTCCATGAATGGAACTCCCATGGATACTGCCACTGCCTGTTTGTAATGGTAAAGTGTAGAAAAGCAACGTCAGTGGACACTGGCTAAATAAGCAATAACTGCTATTGTTTACCTTAATGCTTACATGCCAACATTTGCAAATAATTACTGGAAAGATTGCGATAGCACCATCAAGGTGTTGCACCATAGGGGTGTGTCTTGTGTCTGGCTCCACCCATGGGTGTGCCAAGTGCTGCCAGCAAAACTTTCTCAATAAAAATGACAACTTGCATATTTATTGATTGTTAAATTGTCAGTGCAAAAATATTTTAAGCCTTTATTGTTAAGACTGTGACCAAAGTTTATTTCTGTCTCCATTTTTGAAGCAATGTTGTCTTAGCTAACTGTCAGTCTTTAATTACATTGTGGGCTCCATGAAAATGGCCACCTCCATAAGCCTCAATCCAGGCAAATATTACACAATTCTGTCATCATACTGTAGTGGGTGGAGCCAATCGCTTATGGAACTGAATCGAATCAGCATTGCCAAATACTTTAGGGAGATCACCCTCTCTTCAGGGATTCTCCCTGATAGTCAGGAAGAGTTGGCAAGTATCCCTTTTATTATCATTTAATATTATTTAGGCTTGTTCCTAACATGGGGTTAATTAG
Source organism: Limnodynastes dumerilii (assembly GCA_011038615.1). Lineage (NCBI taxonomy): Eukaryota > Metazoa > Chordata > Amphibia > Anura > Limnodynastidae > Limnodynastes > Limnodynastes dumerilii. The sequence goes on along the minus strand of WWET01001886.1, from coordinate 4,236 downwards.
AAATTCTGTCTCAGATCACGAAACCATAAGGACCACAGAAATGAGGTTTTATATCACCGCCAGTAATACACTGAATATCACCACAGGTGGAAGTGTGTAGTTATGCACAGACTAATCAGCATGTTTTCTTCTACTCACTCTTCAAAGATTGTGATGGATACTGACAGCAGGACTGGCATAGGTTATTAGTATGCGCATGTTTGTACTTCCTGTGTATAGAGTGAGCAGAGAGGTGGAGGCACTGGAGAAGTAGATATTGTTTGTATAGGTTTATTCTTATAGAGAATTATACTGGGAGCATGTGTGACGGAATAGGGGGCAGAATAATGATGCTACACATATTCATTTTGACAAATGTATACATTTTAATGCCAAGAAAATGCTAACTCCAGAGTCCAGTTACTAAGGGGCGTATTCAGAGATCCGTTTCCAGATCGGACCGCAATTATATGCGCGCGTGGTGCAGGCCAAACCCCCTCACACCAATGCCACTGCCCTCTCTCAGCCGTGCTATCGGTGGCTTCCGCCTCCATAGACCACTTAAAACTTTCCGTGTGCAGTTCCGTGCATATGTTTCCTCCGTACATGCGATTCATGATAGTCGCGCCCGCTTCCCTTCATTTGAATTCCTCCCCCCGCCCATTTTTATTTAAATTTTCACGTGCGTATTTTTGCATCGCATATCTGTACGTATGTACCCAAGTGCGATTCACAAGTACGTCCGCGAGGCACTTTCGCACGTACAGTCTACGTGAAGTACGTAAATAAAGTTATTAAGCGTACCCAGTGGAAACGTACCTAAAAATACACACGGAACTCGCCATGAGCACGGTTCTCTGAATACGGCCTTAAATGTGCATTGGTTTTGTAACCCTGTCCAATAACATAATGCAAGGTTAATTTGTTTTTGATCAAATGCATTCTTGTATGTGATTTTTTTAAATAGCAGCTAGAGAATCTGTGGGGCTATTCCCATCATTGCCCTGAATTGTAAGTCCCCCCTGTGGATTAAAACTCCAACTGATCAGAAACGGAAAGATTTCATCTGCACAGTGCTACGTTATATGGGGGTACGTTAAAAAACAAAGCAAAAAATAAGACATTCTCAGAGGCTATCCCACCTTTAATTATCAAAATATACAATGACAATATGTGAAGAATAAATAGCAAACTGCAAACTCCAATAGCAGTAGTTATTAGTATGCAGGTAAGGTGTTGTAAACATACCACAGGCCTCGATTTGTGCTTATATGTTCAGCACTCATTGGCTGCAAACCAGGGAAAACACTAGTGCAAATAAAATGCACTGAATGCATTACTTTATCAAACAATCTCTCAGTGTCTTCTTCCATGGTAAATATTGTATTACATACCTTTGCTTTGCAGCCAAATCTCTGGAATGAATACCTCCACAGTGCTGATGATTACTTGTTGGCCATAAAGGGCCTATGAAATTTCTGCTTTCTTAAGAAAAAGTATATTAGTTTCATTGTGGTTTTATTGAAAAATATGACTTTATCTACAACTTATTTAAATTGTTAGCCAATTAGCAGTTCAAACATCAACATTTTTTTTTTACAATAAAGACAAACAAAATAATCAAACAAATGTAAAAGGAGATGATAAAACAAATTACATCTAATTACTGGTTACTGGAAAAGTTGGCCACGGAGGACAACTTTCTCCAAGTCACACATGCAGCTGCAATTTATCCGCACTGATACATTCCTGCAAAGGATTTTAAACCAATGAACTGCTTTTTATTCCCTGCCTAAAATCAGCGGCCACCCACTTGTGTCGGGGATCACAGCATGAACCCTGTTGTGTAACACTTGATATTTCCTGACTCGTTACTGTGCTTGGAACTTTGAATTAGCTAATTTATCATAAAAGTATTATTTGCTATGTTAAAGGGAACATTTAAAGTCTGTGAGCTGCTCATTATGACTAGGCTTCCAATAAACTAAAGCAATTAAATCTCATCTGAATTGTCTTTAAAGCCTTGACTAGTGAGAAGTCATGTGGCACAGAAAGGGTGAACACATGTGTTAGTATAAAAGCCCCAGAGGACATCTGTGGACAGCAGTGTTTAGACTGCAAGCAGACGATGGTAAATATGAAATGTTCATGTACTTTAGGCCCGTAATGTGCAGTTTACATTTAGCCACTGCTGGATGCCTCAAGCTGCGAGCAGCTGCCTGTCAGAACCTAAAATAAACATATTTTTATTGATATAACCTTTTAACAATCATGTTTATGTGTTTTACAGTCATTCTACTTTTATGTGTTGGTAATGGTATAGGCATGAGTTTTGTTCCTTTCCTATCTTAGAAAAGGTCTGTAAAGAAGAGGCAAAGATGGAGCTGCTTTAAATAATATTCTGTAGTGACAAAGGAATAGGACTGGTGGATAATCACTAGTCCCATGAGCCCAAAGCTTAGCAACGACTCTGAGGAGCAGATACATGAAGATGCTGGTGCGGCCATACCCTTTTTTCTGGTGCTAGCTTTATGGAAGAGGTTTCTCTGTCTATCTAGGCCATTGCCTTGATGTTCCATTTGTGTCAAGGTGATGGTTCCAGATTTGCTGTTGGAGAAAATGGCCCGGGGTTGGCTACACAGCTCCAAAGTAAAATAGTGCGGCACAGAAACTTGCTGGCTTGGGATCACTTATCTCAATTGATGTATGTTTAGTGCCATAGGGCCTGATCCAGAGCTACGAAATTTTCGCACGACGGGCGAATGCGAACGTTCGCTCGGGCGTTAATGCTATTCTGTCTGGTGGATCGCTTGAGCCAATTTTAAAATTACTGATGATTTAGCAACCTTGAAACAGACAAACCGTAGAAAACATTCTGTTTTCTACATATCCAGATGTAAGGAGTTATGTAAAATATTCATTATTTTCTAAGACAGTGGCAAATGCAATGCTTGTAACACATGTGGGGTATATTAAAGGCATGGAAATAACATATACTATAATATATTTAATATCGATAAATATATATTTATCACTATACAGTATATAGTGTACCATTCCCTGATATATACCACATATATTATAGTACGTGTCTTTGCCAGACCTCACTTGTAATTTATATAGTGTGCAATGCCCAGACCATATACTGCATGCGGTATATTAGGAATATGGGAAGGGTTAACTGTATACTGTATAGTAGAAATTTCCCAGTCCCCTTATATACCTCACATATATTATAGTATACACCATTCCCAGACCTATTAAATACCCCACATGTACAGGGTGCCATCTACTGAATCCCAACAACCCTTCTTCATAACCCTTCTTCTCATAGAAAGTGAGCACTGAAATATCAGCAAGACATTATAAATGATCTACAGACACCCAGCGTATTTCTCTAGACATATACAGGAACGATTGGCACACAGCATACATGTGCTGGCACTCGTGGAAAAAGTTATATTGGCATTGACAGTGGAATCCGCTATAGATCATGCAACTATAAGTGCTGGCAGGTTTCCTTGCATTGGACACTGCTATCATATATAAAACATTATAAAACATAAAGCTAAGTATGCTCCATAAATCTAAAAATATTAAAACATCCCCCCAAGTTTGTTTCATTCCTATTAATTGTTACTTCCAACAGTCTATATCAACTCAACTAAAGCCAACCTACTAGAAGACACACACTGGTACAATCACTTTGCACATAATGATTTGAGTAGTCGGGACTCCCATCTCATTAGTTTTGCTCCAGAAGTTAAAAACTTCAAGGATTCCACTTACCAAATATAGTATTGCTCTTATTTCAAATCTGTACTACAGACCACATAATACACACCAGACCACAAACTACACATGTACTTAAAAAAAACCAAGGTTGGTATAAAATCTATGAGTAGATTTGTTTTTATCCATGAATGTCTTATTCCCGCCTGCCTTCCTTAGCTGCTCCTAGTCTGGTATTCCTGGAGGTGGAGGTACATCCCCTTTCTTGGCAAGCGAGTTGAGGAGAGAGTGTGTCTCATTTTGGATTCTTGGCTGGGGAACAGGCAGGGGAAGAGCTTGCTTGCATCTAAAGCTTCAGGACTGCTCTTAGATTTATGCCCATAGGCTTTCAACTTGTGTGGGCTATTCTGCAGCATGAAGTAGAAACCAGGGAATGTACAAGTTACAGCTCTGTGCAGAACAGCTCACTAGTCAAAAGGGTGTGTGTGCACAAGATAGATAGATAGATATGAGATAGATAGATAG